>JBAGKM010000017.1:33775651-33803902 GCA_037177155.1 Melanotaenia catherinae | reverse complement strand
TTCATGTTTTTTAATTGCATTACAGGAAATAAAGAACTTTTTCACAATATTCTAATTTTCTGAGACAGTCCTGTACAACCAGAAAACAGTTGCTGTCCAATACATAGTAGTGCCACAGTGCTGGAGATTGGTGTAAATTGGTGGTAAAGTATCCCTCCAGGGTGCTTTCTTTGGATGGTGCGCAAGTGAAATAGGATTGATTCATAAATATTTAAAAGTTATAGCCCTAATCATTAACTTAACAGCAAGATGCATGTAGAATAATAAGGAAAACATCATAACTGTACAGTTTTTTTTAACTGTATGTGGAAAACTGGAACTGCGGAGAAAACTCATTTTGTCTGCTTGTGTCTGCGGTCTTGGTCTTTTGACCACCACCCATAGCTTGTGACCATAGGTGAGAATAGGAACATAGATTGTCTGGTTGACTGAAAGCTCACCTTTTGGCCCAGGTCTTTATTCATCACAACAGGTTGGTTCGAAGCCTGGATGCTGCCCCTAATCTGCCTGTTGATTTCCCAACTTATTCTTCCCCCACTCATGAACAAAACCCAGAGATACCTGAACTCCTCCACTTAGGACATGATATCTGTGTTTATGTCCACATGTACAGTACCAGTCAAACTTTGGGACACATCTCCTCATTCATGTTTGAGCTGAGGAGTGCCCATACCTTTGCTTGGTTTATGTCTTACAGGGATGTCTGGTTTGTATGTCAAACACATTTTGTGTATATAGCCTGGGGTTTGGATAGCCAGTAATCAAGTAAAGGATACCAAAAGGTACCAAATGTACATTGATTTGTTTGTGATATGTTATTGTAAGTTAAGATGCTTTTCTGAGCTCAACTGTCATTCATTCATTATCTAATTTTTCCACTTGGAAGTCGTGTCAACTTTTTGCTGTGTTTATTTCCTGTATTTTCCTTTTTGGGGCGGGGCTAAGGTAACCCTTTCAAAGCTTAGTCTTCATATTAATCACATAATTGTGAACTAATGTTTATTCCTGTAATCCAGATTGTTGTTTTTCCTCCATTATATAATTATTTAGCATAAAATTGGGGAACAAAAGGGACACTTAGTGTTTGAAAATGTGATGCTGCAGGTGACAAAATTATGTTCATTTAGTCACTTAAACTTTTTTGACATCTGTTTTTCAGGACATTGATGAGGAGATTGAAGCAGAATACAACATCCTTAAAGCTCTTTCTGACCATCCCAATGTTGTGAAGTTTTATGGGATGTTCTACAAGAAGGATGTGAAATGTGGAGATCAGCTGTGGCTTGTACTGGAGGTAGGAACATTAAACCAGTGAACTCTTGCCATATGTTTCATATACTGTAGGTGCTGACTAAATGTCTGATTGGACTTCACATGGGCTTGCCAGATGAGTGCAAAGGTGACCCAAGCTGGCCAGGGGATTATGCAGGAGTTTTAGCCACCATCGGCAGTCTTGGAGTTTATTTACTGACCACCTGGGGGATTTGGTTGCACGCCAGTTAAAATCATGTGGGCGGGGGATAGCTTGCATGCTGTGGGCACACTCCTGTGAGCAGGAGAGTAGGGATTTCTGTTCACAGGCGCTGTCTCAGTAAATTAGTTTATATACCTAAAGGACTGGAGCTCAGGCTGAAAGATCCCTTTTTCAGCTTGTTTGGATTAAAGGTGCAGACAAGTATTTAACTTTGTTTTCCTACAGCTGAATGTATGGCGGGACTCAGATTCTGGAGTGCAGTTTTTTCATGAAAGTTTATAGGGGACCTTGATGCCAAAGCTGCTCTCTGTACGTGTGAAAAAAAAAAATCTAATTTTGCCTCCAGCTTCACATTTTCCCAGCTTTCATCTGTCTTTGGCTGCTGTGGCCCTTTTAAAATGTCAAGCTTCAGACAAACATGTAATGGAGGTCAACCTCTGAGAAGAAAAACTGTTTGTGAGGTGCACCACGTTGTCAAATATAAGCTGTTTCTACCTTTTGACGCTCCGTCCATGTAATTTCACCTTGTGCTTTGATAGAGAGCAGGAAAAACCTGGAGACATCTGATGAACATGGGCAGCGCGGGCAGGTTTGATAAGAATTAGTGCAGGAGAAGTGTCACAGTTTTGGTCCAGCATCTTTGAGACACATAGATTGAAATGTTAATATTGTGCAATTCTCAACTGTATAAAATACATGAAATTAAAGACAGTTTGAAATGTGGTCTTGATTGTTGAATTCTATACTTTTGTTTCAGTCAACACGATCTAACGATTCATTTATGCTCTGTTTTGTGTTGAATAGCATCACATTATATGTGAGGGAACTGCAACCAATGAGTATTAAACTGATGTCCTTTGCAAATAGTGTATAACACTCAAGTATTCTTGAACATCAGAATCTAACAGTGTTTATTTATTTTAACCATCAACACCATTTTAACCTTTTATTCTCCCTTTACGCATGTAAATAGTTACGTCCATTAAAAAGTTGTAAAGCGTCACTTTCCTTATATTCTCTGGCGTCCTTTACATTGGCTCGGTTGTTAGGCAACACATCCACTAAAAGGTTTACTTCTGAGTTTCCAAAGTCCGTTTCAGACAATAGCAAACATGGTAACGGTAGAGGAAGTCATGATAAGGCACAATCTCAGAATGAGACAGAAAAAGACGCTGTGAAGCCAGTAAATATGGTGTAGCTTCTTCTTCTTTGTTCCTTTCGCTTGTCACACATGAGCTAAACTACACAGCACTGCCCCCAATAGACTGAAAATAGACTAAAACATGTACATAATGAACACAGAGGATGGACACAATACTCCAGCTCCAACTCATGTTAAACATAAATGAACTTTAATCAGATTACAGTGTCTTTGCGATTACTCATCATCACATGAACACGACTAAGTAGAATCAGTGCTGCCAGCGGAGCAGAACTATTGAGGACAAACAAGGAGAAAACGGTCTGCAGACAGATGTTAAAATTAATTACAGGCACTTTGACAAATCTGTTGCAGATGTTTATGGTCCGTGTGGGTCAGGACAGAGTGGCTGCCTATCCATCCTAAGTCTGGGGCAGGTCTAGAATATTTAGGATGGAACCATGAACACTGTGGCATGTGTAATTGGCCCATAAATCATGAAAATAAACAAATAAATGCATTTAAATTTTAGGAACGAATGAACTGGTTATGGTGACTAAAATGGTTTTTTAATTTGAAAAGGAAAGAAAAAAAAAATGTCAAAACAATTGTTTTGGTTCTGTTCTCGTTTGGGATTAGGATTATATCTCCATATGTCTTTAACTATTATTAGAACAAGGTTTTTGTTTTTTTTTTTTAAATAAATTTGGCTTGAGCCTATTGTTTATGAAGCCAATTATCTGGCAGAATGAAGTTCTTTAAGTGCATTACACACTGGATTCATTTGCACTTGTGCATCTAAGTTTCGTTTAGGTAAACACAAATTTAAATTAGAAGTGTGTTCCAATTAGTTCTTAAATCTTAAAACTGAGGTGGTACCTCTAGGGGTCAGCTAGATTAGAGGGGTAACCTATCCTTTGGTTCCAACCCTTAACCAAAGTTCCCATCATTGACTTTATCTTCATTCAAAACATCTCATTTGAGGAGCAAATCTGATTTGCTTGTAGATCACACAGTAGCCATTTATGCATTGTTTGTTCCCCCAGAACTATTTAAACAAACACAGGATTTATTTTACCAGTTCCCCTTGAGTTTGAACATAAAATATGTGAATGAATTTGTGTTTTAGTGCCTCTGATTTGAAAACAACATGCAATGAACTGAAAGCAAATTCACCTTGTGAGATATCTTAAAACCTATGGCCTCTCTGAAATCGCTCTGCCAACCTGTCCCTCGTTCCACTGCTGAATCAGAGTTATTTCTGTAATCCAAGCTAAGTTGGCTTTTGCACCAACAGGAGAAGTGTTATGCAAGCCCATTAGATAGCTTTCACCTCAACATCTTGTGTTTCTTTCCCCTTTCACCAGTGTCCTTCCTCCTCACCTTAGCAGAGGACCTTGCAGTTGCTTGACTCAGATATCAAGATGCAAGATGATATTTTGCTCTAGTTTTACACTGTGCTAGTTTATGCTAGCTGGAAGAGCTGTTTTTTTAGTTAAGTTGTTATCTGTGTTTCCAGTTTGTGGCTCTGTATTTCCCTGCTAATCCTGGGGTTGAAATCCCTGCATGGTTGTTTAGAAAGTGGCTGCATTGGCGCTGTGTATCTGTGTGCTCTGAAGTAGATGCACATGGATTTCAGCAGTGAAAAGACAGGAAATCAGGGAGGTGGCCATTCACCATGGTTACTGTCCCTCCTTTTGACACTGTAATTTTCCATCCTCGCTGTGCTGAGAGGAGCTTTTGCACTGACAGCGGACAGCTCATTATGAGCAGAATTCATACAAATTGCATCCTCTACCTTGTTAGCCTTTTATTGGGGTTTGTGAGCTTTTGGCTTTCCCTCTGTAGTGCACTCCTTTATGATTGCAGATGTAGGCAGAAATGATGAAGCTTTTCATGTATGGCGACCTAATATTGCTAACAGAGCTCTAAAATACTTCAAAGAAAGCAATGATTGAATTTTATTCTCTAATTGCAAATAAGACACTGATTTGGATGTGCATTTCATTTGTCAGACCCCATGTTTTATCCAAGGAGCCTTTGAAAGTAAGGTCAAATGAGAAGCCTTTTAAAACTCATCCTTAAAAGATGAATTTTCCATTCTACAAAAAAGGAGAGAACAAATCAAACTGCATCTGTCTGTGGTTATTTTGTGTTTTTCAGTTTTGAATCAATTTGAGCTAAAAATCTCTGGTGTAAATGGCTTACATGCTAACTTGATGACTACTCTACCTTCATCTTTTATGTAAAAGGTGTTGATACAGCTAGTTTTTATATACATAACAAATATAAATTTTAGTCTTTTGGTTGAACTTTAAACAGCTGTTTTACTTTTTATTTGTTTGTATTTGTTAGTTGTAAGTAATAAAAAATATTTTTAGTTTGCTTCTTCATTTTCTAGATTAAGACGGTAACAGTCGAAGTGGCGGTGGTGTCAGAAAACACCTTCAAAAATCAAACAAGACTATGCTGCCCCTTTTATTGATCCTTTAGAAATGCAGCATGATGGAAACTTTGATTTATCACTGGAAGAATATTACAAGTGAGTGTTGTCCTGATTGGGTTCACATGTTAGTTCACAGAATCACTGTTTGTGTGTCTTTCCTCGGCTACCCTGTAAAAGTCAGCAGTAAACTGCAGTGCTCTGCATTTACCCCCATTTGTCTCTGTCCTGACTTGTCCTCGTCCTCTCAGCCTCTGCAGTCATTAAAGGACAATGAGGTTTAAAATGTTATTCCTTGTTGGGACTTTTCAATGAACGGTGCCGGAAAGCAGACACCTCAGCCATTATGCCCATGTAAACGATAAGGTCGCGGTAACAATGGGAGCGCGTTTCTCTGGATGCAATCCAACATGTCACACACACACGAAAACACACTTCTCTGAGCATGGTGCTTCTTCCTACAATCACTAATAATGCGGGAAATGGAAAACACTATGAATTTATAATTGCTGAGAAACATACATCAAAAGATGACTTAAGTTAGCACCTGTGTGTGTGTGTGTTTGTTTCATCTTTATGTTGTTTTATCTACTTCTTTGCTTGTCTTTGATGGACTACTTTAATTTACATGACTAAACAAGCACCTGACCTCATTTGAAATGGAGACCATGCCAATCAGTATTCAGTATATTCAGTTTAGTCTTTGAATCCGAAAGCTCTGTGAAATCTCTTAAGATGTGGATGAAAAACGTGGATCTTAAGACCTTTTAAATTAGTAGTTTGGGTTCTGATTTTTGAATCAATGAATATGCAGATCCATAATTAGAAAAGATCAAACTGCTTTGTGTTATTAATGCGGTTTGTAATTAAAAATATGACTCATCATAAAAAGGACTATTAGCTGAATAACTTAGGAAATCTTTCAACTTTGCATAATTGAATTTTGCTGCATCCCATTTGAGGAATATTATTCAAGTGTAAAAACTGTCAAATATTGTTCCCTTAAACTTAGTGCATGTATAAATCTGACCATTTCAGTTTGTCTTTTTACTGAACATATTAGATTGAGAATAATTACAAAATATTTTCTCTGTCTGAAGGGAAACTTTATGATTGTAAAGGTGAATCTGAAATTAACCTTTAATCTTGTTGCATTTACTATCTACTTCCACAGAAACATTAAGACATGTAATTTAATTTGAACTAAACCAAACCAGGTCTGAAGCTTCATGTGTCACTTCCTCCCTGAGGAGCTTTAGATCTCCAGCACATCTCTAATAATTAATGTTCATGTCCAGCATTGCTTTGTTTTGGTGAGAGCACTAACGTTTAGGACCTGTAAATCTAGGACACCAGACCTCTCATTAATATGGATTTGCCTGTCTGCCCTGTGTAATTTAATGATGACAGGTGATATGCCAGCAGTGATGTGAACTGACGTCAGGTGCCTCTCACTATTAGAGTGCTGTGCTGTCTGTGAAAACCTCTGCAGAATTCCCTGCTTAACTGCAGCTTGTCTGCAAGTCTGATAGCACAGGGAAGGAGTGATTCCTTGTGTGGCAGCTGAAATACATGCCATCCATCCTGCAACAGTTTTCTGGGCTGCTGCTGATGGATAGCTAGATTGATAGTCAGATAGTAAACAGACATTAGGCACAGCGTTGAAAACTTATTCCATTACTCAATCAAGGTCTGGGACCTGCTCTGCTCTCAGCATCTAATGTATAAAAGTATTACTGAACATGGCAGACCGGCTACCTTTGGGCCAGAGTTTCTGTTTGAAGTCAAGGTTAACATCTCCGGCTGGAAATTCAAATTAATATGACACAGAAAGGGACAAAAAGTTCAAAACTTAGGACAAAGTTACAAGTAAGTCTTTAGTCCACAGGATCATAGTGGCCTGAATGATTAATAGTTAATTGGAGAAACCAGTCCTGGATATTTTTTAGATGAGGCAGTATTTGTAGTAGATGAAAATAGAGACTAGCTTAAAAGTTATGAGGAGAAGTTAACAACTCATACTTTGTCCTAGGCCAAGTAAGAGGCCACTAACTGCTAGCAACCTTTAGTAGGCCTGTCGCAATAACAAATTTTGCTGTGCGATAAATTTTCTCTGAAATTATTGTAATAAACGATAATATTGCGCAAAGTGATATTGTTGTAATTTTGAAACGATTTTCAACTAATTTAATGACAATGCCATAATAATGCAAGTAAACCCTTTCAAAGATCAATAAACTTTCATTTATAAAGAACATTTTACACTGGAACTGGAAGAAATTTTAAATAACAAAACAAAAACAATAAATAGAACAGTCTCATTAACAATGAATGAAAAGCAAACACAACCGAGAACAATTAGTATAATAGATAATAAAGTCTCTGTTCTGTAAACAAAATCGCCCTTCAAAAAATATATTTAAAAAAATATATTAAACATGGGGCTCAGACAGGGAAACCTGGTAAAACTGCCAGTTAATTGTATTAAAAAATAACTAGGAAAAAGCTGAAAGTGAAGAGTGAAGCTGAAATATCTCCCCTCATCAATGCGTGCCAGACTGATCTATGAGCAGTGAGTGAACCGCTGCTGCTGCTGCTGCTGCTGTGCTGCTGCTGCGACACTGCTGCTGTGACGCTGCTGCTGTGACGCTGCTGCTGCTGCTGCGACGCTGCTGCTGTGACGCTGCTGCTGTGACGCTGCTGCTGCTGCTGCGACGCTGCTGCTGTGACGCTGCTGCGACGCTGCTGCTGCTGCTGCTGCTGCTGTGCCGCTGCAGCTGCTGCTGCGCTGCTGCTGCTAGGGTGCAACGCTCCAGCCAATCAGAATTGAGTATTCACCCAGACCATGGTATAATTTTCTTTAATTAGCTGTAAAAGATTCCCATGTCCTCTTGCATCGACTCATACCACGCCATCTTTACTTGAAATGAACTGGTCACGTGACCCCCTACGTCATGTCCAGGGACTTGTAAATGCTGAAAAAAGTGTTTCCATTACACTTTTGCGATACACTTTTATATTGACGCATCTGAAAAACCACCTCATGAGAGCTCTTTAGTGATATTTGAGAGGTTCTTTGAAATGTAGGTGTTTCCATTACTTTTTTTATTGCAATATTTAGGTTTTGCTAAATTCTAGGGGTGATGGAAACACACCTACTGACACATTTAACTTAATAGATGCACATATTGATTCACGGTTTGTGTTTTTGGTTCATGTGTTTGGGTTTTGTTCTGTTCATGGTTTATGTTCTTGGTTTCTTGTATTCAGAATCATGTTTAGTTCTGTGTTGCTCTTGGTTTCTGCTTGTTAGTTCATCTGGTCTGATTGTTCTCTCACCTCACTTGTGTCTAGTTAGTTCCTCTGTGTATTTATACTCAATTTATACTCCTTGGTTTCAGTTGTCCTTTGTCACGTTGTCCGTTCTGTTTCTCAGTAGTGTTTCCCTGTCATGTGGTTTCTGAGTTTTTGGAGTTTTAAGTTTATGGATTGATTGGATTTACCTGCAATCTGTCTGCGTCCTGCCTCTCCGTCCTGAATTTGGGTCCTCATTTACACCAAACCATGACACATTGGTGAATCATAATATTTTGTAGTTGTTTATAATGCTTGTTGTTTGATGGGTTTGTGTTAAAAAATGCCATCATTTACAGGAAGAGTGAAATTCAGAATTGGTATGTGGTATGAATGAGCTGTGTTAACAATAAAATTTCAGTTACTGGGGTATTTGTTGTGACCTTTTCAGATTTGGAATTTTATTTCTTTAATTTCATCTACATTTATAAATATTTCCATTAATTATAACCATGTCATACCATACCACCATCAAAGGAGTTTAATGCTACAATTTAAGAAAAAGTAAACTATAAGAAATAGAAATATATATATATTTTGTTTTTTTATTGGGAACCCAATATATTTCCCAGGGACCCACTGAAATCAGTACCTATGGGTCCCAGGGACTCACTGCAATAAAAACCTATTAAAGTCACTGGTAAGCTGTTTTGTGTTTTGAGAAATTATAGAGATGTGCTGCAATATTTTTCTTTAAGAGATGCAGGGTAAACATCTGCTTCCCTAACCATCAAGTAGATGAATACTGCATCTAAGCTTCATGCTGTGCTTTTACATACATACTCATTTTAAATATGCATTCAAAGATGTTAGAGTTGTATTAACACTGCGCTATATGGAAGTTATTCATTACTAACATTTTCTGATATGTACTGCATAGTCTCTACATAATCTCCACAGGGGACTGATTTTTATCCTCAGAAACCACACACCATGCCTGATTATGGGCTAATTAGGCTTTCAGTGTACAAGTGAGGGAAATTAGTATAATCACATAAAGTGGTGCAATGGAAATTTCCTGTCGAACACAAAATGCTTTTTGCTTGTCGTTAAAGGTAAGGATATGCACTAAAATGGGACAAAATATCCCTGAAAAATAGAAAAATGAGAGATGATGCATCAGTAGAAGAGTTTTTGTGTTTACAAACAGCATTCAAATGCAAAATCTACGGTTTTTGTTCACTTCCAGCCCCCAGCACAGTGACTGACGTCTTACAGCTTTTTATTTTCCGTATACCTCTGGCATCTCCAAAAGAAAGCCCTAAATTAAGGGTTGTTATTGTTGCCAGGCAACCTACTGGGTAATTTTCTGTAATTTTTCAAGGGAGATATCTACTGACAGCGGAGTCCATGTTGTGATGCAGAATCCTCTAAGAAACACCTACAAACACACAAATGAAACGTTTCTTGCTCACAGGAGAAAGCCTGTGCCTTCTCACGCAGTGAGAGTTTATATACAGAGTATAATTTCTAATATAAATCTTACCATTGTTTGGAAATCTACGCTGTTTAATTCTGTTTTTCTGGAGAATTTGTACATTTACCCTCTTAAGATTAAACCTTGCAATCAAAATATAAATTCCCTCCCACTAAGCTGCCTCAGAAAGATTAGCCTGCAAGGACAGGCAGAATTACTTTCAGCGTCCTTTCTTCTCTCTGTGAAATCTTCATATCTGAACATATTTAAATTCTGCATATCTAAGATGTCCCAGATTTTGATGCATTGTGCAAGCTGAGCTGTTTGTGCTGACTCATGTTGAGTTTTTGCTCATTGTCCTCCTGTCTTTGTGGATTTTTCCTCTGCAGCTCTGCAATGGCGGCTCAGTGACAGATCTGGCCAAAGGTATGCTGAAGAGAGGAGACAGAATGGATGAAGCCATTATTGCCTATATCTTGCATGAAGCCCTCATGGTGAGTCTGGTGGTTTCAGCCCAGAGTGGTGCCTCAATGAAGGGGGTTAAAATGAGGGTAATTTTCTAGGCAGGTGCTTGTCAGAGAAAGGCTGTTAACCTTTTCCTTTCACAGGGCCTCCAGCACCTGCACATCAACAAAACCATCCACCGTGATGTCAAAGGCAATAACATCCTGTTGACAACACAAGGAGGAATCAAACTCGTGGACTTCGGTAAGTAATGAGGCTCTTTTTGCCACTTTTTTCCCTCTATCCCTCTCTAATCAGTGAAAAATCATGTTATGGCTCTATTTAACACAAGAGGGTCAAATCCATTACCTTCAGCTGTCTGCCAAATAAACTGTGCTGCTAATTAGTTTCCTTGAGAGGCTGTTATACATTTACACAATCCAACCATGCAGCAGATTATTTTGCTTTCCATTACATCCCTTTTTTCCTTTCTTACCAAAACAGCAAAGATCATTGCTGCTATTCATCTTGTAAATTTCCCTCATTTGCTTTTTGGTTCTCTAAACCAAATGAGGCACTCGGAGCAGCAAACCACAGCTCCTGGACTGAAGGCTTATGGTAGCCATTTCCAGGGAATGACTCTTTTTTTTCATCAGGCAATAGAAAAAAAAGATAAGAAAAAAGAAAACAGCAGCTTTTTCATTATAAATAAAATTCCCACTCAACATGTGTGTAGGTTTTCTAATTGAGGGCTTTTCTTAAAAGCCTTTCTCTAATCATGAACATAAAGTGCACAGCTCTTACATAAACAGGAATTACTAATGGAATCACTAATATGGAGCAGGTCCACCTTTTTTCCTCCTTCAGAGCAGCTTCCTCATCCTCACATTGCCTAGTGCAGAGTAGTGATAAGTGCAACATGCATGTACCTTACAGCATAAATATCTGTGATAACAGTCAAGCATGTCACTCACTGGAAGTGACTTATACAGCTTCTGTGTCAGGACTCCTTTGACTTTAACTCACAGGATGCTCTTTACTGAGGTTATCTTTGTAAAACGCCATCTTTTCAACCAAACTATTGCCTTGTCCTGGCTATATTCAATTAGTTTTTGTGCCTGAGCTCAACCAAAAAGCAGAAATGTTTGTGCTGACAGAGTACAAAATCATCCAACTGCTATTTCAGACAGAAAAAATGAAAACGCAGTTAACTCTGACTCAGGTCTCCCAAACAAAATCCCCCACAGCTCACTGGATGACAAGAATCAGACTGATGCAAACCCACCAGTTCAAATATAAAGGCTAATGAGTCATGAACATAACATGAACATAAAGTACACATCATTTTAATTGTAAGGTTTATGTATGAAGACATTCATGATGCTTTAGATTTAGTCCTTCGGCATGCAGAGGAGTTAATGGTTGTCTGACTGCAAGGTGTCCAGGCTGCAAAACAAGTCTGAATCATCCACTCTCACTGGCATGTTTGGCTTTCTCTCAACATGGCGCTGTGCATTATAACCAAATTTCTGTCCGAAGGTCATTATTCCAGGAGTCTTGTGGTTCATTTACATGCAAATTTCCAAACCTAAGCTGCGCTGCCATGTTGTGTAAGAAAGAAGATGCCTTTTGCTGTTAGTCTTTCCAAGCAAGCCATACTTGTTCAGTCTTTTCTAATTGTACTGTCATGAACTTTAACATTTAACATGCTTTTTTTTCAGTTTTTCCTGACATTGAGTTGAACTTGGTAGGAGGTCCACTCCTGGGACAAGTGGTAGTTGTCATGAATGCTTTCCAGTTATGAAATATTCTTCCTTACTCTAAAATCAAGGTCACCAAATTGTTTGGAGATGATTCTATAACCTTTCCCAGACAAATTGCTTCTCTAAGATCCCTGTTTATCCCTGCTAAATGAGACTGTTGTGGTGAAAATTAAACCAAATATACTAAATGTTCTGTTTTTAGATACAAAATATTTGAGAGTCGTGGATTTCCATTTTAAATTCAGTTTCTGGGTGACTTCATCATGTAGCTGTTATGGCCAAGTGGAAGCAGAAGTTTAGTTTTGTGCACATAATGGATAAGAAATTCAGATTAGCTGTGAACAAATACATCATACTAATCAAAATAACAGAAGACATTATATAAGTAAGGGTCACTGACCCACTGTTCAGCATCAGTGATCTGGAGAAAAGGGCTTCACCCACACATATTTACTGAACAAATACATGAAGTCAGTAATATTTCAAATAACATACTCACCAATACAATTATGGCTGAAAGAGTATCCCACTCTTTTTATTTTGTTTATTTATTTTTTACAAATTAAAGAAATCTTCTGTAACATTCTATTTATAATATAGTTCATATAGTTTAAAATAAATGCAAATTGTTCTCAGACATTAAACACAGTACGAGACCATTTATTTAATCTAATGTTACTTATTTAATGGCATCTAGTTAAGTGTCTGCTTCTTCTCCACTTAATCATGTCAAGAGTATCAGAGATAACAAGCAAACAGTGACTTTACAGTAATGTCTTAATGATAAAAGGCATACGTTTGAGGATGACAATGGTTTGCATGGGGAGTGAGAAAGACCCTTCACCCAGCAGAGCACCGTTTCAGCTATCCCAGAGATACTGACAACTTGTGGTTAGGATATATTTTTTCAACTATGTATTTTTGAACATCTGATTCTGACAATTTAAACCCTTATTATTTATCCACTAAGACTCATTTATGATTCCTTCACATACGTAATGCATCCTTTATGTTGGCATTGTTGTTAGGCAATACATCCACTAGAGCTTTGCTTCACAAACTTTTTCAGCCACAACCCCAAAATGCTTGCAACCCCTAGCCCTACGTGATAATTTAAGGCCCATACTCTCTTACAAGCATAAACAGCGACGTCCATTTCAAACATCGTCATGCATCGCTGTCCTCATACTTGCATGCATGTTTTGCATTGCCATGGTTGTTAACAAAGTTGGTTCATGTGCCATGTTAAAAATCTGAATTTGACAGTATCGCCGCGAGAGAAGCTGATTTAAGGCATGTAAGTGTCTTGTCATGATGAACCACTTTCCCTCCTTATTTATGAAGATTCTCACAGTTTTCCAGGCTTAAAAGATGATGGCTGCAGGATGAGCCATTTGATACATCACACAATTAATCACTAAAGGCCCATTTAGGCTTGATGCAGAAGACGGATACACAGGCGGTCGGACAGTTTTGTCTGTTTTCTGTCTCGGTTAAGCACGTAATTTGGTCCGTTTTCACGGAGCTTAGCCATCTATTGCTTGTTACAGAAAACGGAGCCAGCAGAATAGCTGACATGTGACCAGCACACTCTCATATCTGTCATTGCACGCTCAGCTGCTGGAGTTTTGAGACTCTGAAGGTGGAAGCGGGAGCTGACATATCTAATCCTCTGATTGGTCAGTTTCTAGGTGACAACAGGCCTAATGGCAGAAGGAACTTCACTAACGTGTTGTCAATACATGTAAATAAACAGCTCTGAGATTTGTCATATGTGTAAAGGGCGATTTCTAGTGATGTTGCACTCCAGCCCGTCTGCTTGAGTATGTGTTCAGCGTGTGACACAAAATTGTTGCAAACACTGTTCCGACACATTAAGCATGACAAAACTCGCATAACCACACCAACCGAGGCCTTGTTATGATGTCTATGAGTGTCGAGCTGCTCCCGGGGATTTCGAAGGAACAAAAGTTGTTAATCAATCAGTGCTTTAAAATGGATTTGTCATGTTTCATGTTCTTGTTTCATGTGTTTGGTTTTTGACATGTTTTTAGTTTATGTTCTTGGTTTTTTGGAGTTTAGTGTCATGTTCTGTGTTTTTTGGGGGTTTTTTTCTTTCTTTTTTGGCTTATGCTCATTAATTCACCTGAGTTGTTCATTCACCTTACCTGTGCAATGTTAAACCTTCAGTGTATTTAATAGTTCCTCCCTTTCCAGTTCGTTCCTTCCTGCTTTCTGAGGTTTGTTTTTTGTCAGTTAGTGTTGTTTAGATCTTTTTGTTTAGTAAGTTTTATTATTATCTTATTAAAACCTTTTACCTGGACCGGTCTGCCTCCTGCCTCACCAGCCTGCACTTGGGTCATCATATCCACAGCTTCCCTGACAGGATTAAATTGCATTGTAAGCCCAAGGTTTTTGAGAGAAGATTTTGCTAGCAACCATTCATCATTATAGATTGAAGAAAAGCCTTTTTTCTCCCCCACATTAGAATGATGTTAGCTATTGGGAAACAAACATCTGCACCAGATGCCGTTGCTATGGTAACTGCTGAACAAGCTTGGAAAATGAGAGTGTGCGAATGAAACGAAAGGTGCCTTCTACATCATAGGTAGACTATATTTCTCTTTCTTTATATTGTTGTTATTTAAATCGTCTTGCAAAACGCAGACTTTAAAGTTAATCATATGAACTTCATCCGGAGGCATCAGAAGAAACTTCTCAATCTGCAGCTGCAGAGGAGAATCGTGACCTGTGGAATCTTCCACAGCCGAGCTGGTTTCTGATCACCATCAGCAGAGATTTTTAATGGATTTTAAAGTTGGTTAATTGGAGTTTAATTCTTGATTCTTTCAGGTGCAACTTCTCCAAAGCTGGAGATTTAGTCTACCAGTGTCCTCCACTGGCAGACTGAAGCCAAACATTATTGAGGACATTTCTTCTTTTTTTTTCAAATAAAAATCTTTGACACTTCACAAAGTTGCGCAAGCATTTATTTCAGAATTCATTTAATACAACTGTATGAAATCAGTAACACAATCACTATACGTGCTGCACCAGCACCCTTTCCCTCACATGTTTCCATTAACACATACAAATGTAGCTGTGAGTAGCCAACTACTGTCCTTACAGATTGGTATACTTTAAATGACACCATAATCTAGTTACCTAAACCAGTGTTAACAGCTCCCCTTTACCATCTATATGAACAACAGACGATGTCAACACCAGGTAGAAAATGTTTCCTTTATTGAATACTACCAAAGATGAGACAGGGATGACAGACGTGCAGTGACGAAACCTTGTTAACGCTGTACCGCTGATGCATCAGACAACCACAGCCAGCAGATGGCGCTCTTTGACAGTCTCAATGTTTCCACACAGTTAGATGATTTCAGGCACCTGTGTCAAATTTGACTCGATGTTTCATGAGGCCTCAGTTTCACCATTTCTAGCAATTCCACTGAAACTGTTTTGGCTTCATATATGTAAAATAAGAAATCATTGTTTCACCTAGGCTTTTGACTTTAGGTTTTTGCATGTTTGCCATTTAGTGATGGAAAGTGGCAACAAGTTTCAACTGTCTGGAGACATACTCTGGTGCTTGTGACAATTTTGCAACTTTGGCACTAAGAGGGTTAACATGATAATGGACATATTGCTTAAATTTTTCCCATTGCTCTCTTCTATGAAAGTAACTGTGCATTTGTTTTTCTTCCAAGGCTATAACAGATGCTACCTCGTTGGCCATGACTGGGGTGGGACCATAGCGTGGCTGTTTGCCATTCACTATCCTGAGATGGTGACAAAACTCATTGTCCTCAACTGTCCCCATCCTACTGTGTTCACAGGTATGATTTAAGCATGTTCAAGCCAGCAGATCATCAGACATTCCTCTTTGTTTTGTTGAAGGAAAAATTTTTTATACTAATACTAATAATACTATTTCAATTTAATCTTTGCACCCAAATGGTCGAACTTTTTTGCCTTCAGAGGAAATTGATAAAGATCTAATTACGGGAAGCTGATATAAAGCTGGAACAGCTTGTTTCTAAGATGGGGCTGGTGTGTGTGGCCTGCTGTCCATCACTGGCGCATCTGTCTGTGTTTGTTCTATTTTTGTTTATTGTTATTCAAAATAGCAGCTCCCTGCTGGTGCACAACAGTCAAACTCTCCTGGATCTACAATACTCTACCAGTTTTAACAATGATGAACAGAGCTTTGCCCCCTTTCTTGTTCGGGATACCTGCCTACTTTTACCGCACCACACTACCACCTTCCTGGAAGAAACACCAAAGTCAGACTGATGAAACTGCAAACCCTTTTGGTGCATTCTCCTGTGGTTTCTGTGGCTTCCCATGGTGTTCCATGTAATTTATTTCCTTCTTGCCACTCACTGGAGCCCATCAAAGCCCGGTTGGTACCTGTTGTTGGCCTGACAGAGCCACCATATCAACTTCTCCTTCCCTGCTCCCCTCGCCCCTGGCAGGGAGGGGTAACCGCTCTCAGTTTTGCTCTGGTTAATGCAAGGTCTTTATCGAACAACACTTTTACCCTAAAGGACTTCTTCACCTCCAGCAGACTGGATTGTCTCTCTGTGACGGGGAGACCTGGGTGACTGTCTGTGAGGCGAGCATCTTTTCTTTTAACACTAGCTGCTTTTTTAAACTCCCTGCGGACGTAGTGTAGAGGAGGAGGAACGGCAACTGTATTAAGGGCGGCCATAGCTCATGGAGTAGAGCAGTCGCCTTCCAACCAGAAGTGTTGGTGGATCAATTTCAGACTTCCTTGACTATCTGCCTAAATGTCCTTGGGCAAGACACTGAACCCTGCGTTGCCTCCCGATGTGTTTATTGAGGTGTGTGAATGGGTGAATGTGGCATGCAGAGTAAAGCATTTTGAGTGGTCAAGCTGTGTGCAGTTATCTATGCCCACCCAAATACAATAAGGACTTTTTAAACAAAATTTTTGATTTTTGGGCTGAATTGATTCCTATGTATGATCAAGTCCTTGTTGTTGGGGGTTTTATACATGGACAAAGGATAAATGTCTGCTGTCCTGAGAGACCATTAACATATGCTTTTCTAACTCTAATTAACTATTTTAATTTTACACAGTGGTTGTGCTCCTCCTTGAGCACCTACCTTACAGTAGTGGAGGAGTTTGCGAGTCCTAATGATCCTAGTAGCTATGTTGTTGGGGGCTTTACGCCCCTGGTCACACATGGCAAACAGGTCTCTAGGGGAGGGACAAGGCAAAGTGTGGCTCAAAAGACCCCTATGATGAGTCAAATCAGTAGATCCAGGTTTCCCTTGGCCAGACGTGGGTCATCAGGGCCCCCCTCTGGAGACAGACCTGGAGGTGGGGCATTGAGGTCAGTGCCTGGTGGCTGGGCCTTTGCCCATGGCTCCCATTCAGGCTTTGCCCAAAAGGGTGATATGGGCTCCCCCTCTCGTGGGCTCACCACCTGCAGGAGGGGCCATAGGTGTCTGGTGCAGTGTGAGCTGGGAAGTTGCTGAACGAGGACCCTGGTGGTGTGTTCCTTAGCTGCAGAAGCTAGTGCTAGGGACGTGGAATGTCACCTCTCTGGTGGGGAAGGAGCCTGAGCTGGTGTGCGAATTTGAGCACATCCAGCTAGATATAGTTAGACCCACCTCGATGCCGAGCTTTGGCTCTGGAACCACTGTCCTCTCTAGGTTGAGATGCTCTGTGCTCTGGGAGGTGCTCAGAGTAGAGTTGCTACTCCTCCGCTTCAAGAGAAGCCAGATGAGGTGGCTCGGGCATCTGGTAAGGATGCCTCCTCGACGCCTCCCTGGTGAGGTGTTCCGGGCATGTCCCACTCAGAGGAGGATCCGGGAAAGACCCATGACACGCTGGAACAACTAAATCTCTCGCCTGGCCTGGGAACGCCTCGGGATCTCCCTTGACGAGCTGGTGAATGTGGAGAGAGGGAAGTGTGGGCTTCCCTGCTTCGGCAGCTGCCCCCACAACCCGAAAAGGGCATGCTCATTGCCCCCCGACTTGGCGCCTGTGCGTTGGGGTTTACCCCAGTGGACAAAAGGGTAGCCTCCCTCCGCCTCCAGTTGGGGGGAACGGGTCCTGACTGTTGTTTGTTTTCTTATGCACCAAGACGCAGTTCAGAGTACCCACACTTTTTGGAGTCCTTGGAGGGGGTGTTGGAAAGCACTCATTCCGGGCACTCCCTCGTTCTGTTGGGGGACTTCAATGCCCACCTGGGCATTGAATGGCCCCCCTGATCTGAATCTGAGTGGTGTTTCATTGTTGGACTTCTGTGCTTATCATGGATTGTCCATAACGAACACTTTGTTCAGGCATAAGAGTGTCCGCATGTGCACTTGGCACCAGGACACTCTAAGCTGCAGTTCGATGATCGACTTTGTAGTCGTGTCGTCGGACCTTCTCAGTCCCACCAACACATCTTCTGATGGGGAAGCAGAGTCTGGGGTAGCTGGTGCTGGCTCTCCCATCTCTGGGATTGAGGTCGCTGAGGTGGTTAAAAAGCTCCTCTGTGACAAGGCCCCGGGGGTGGATGAGGTCCGTCCAGAGTTCCTTAAGGCTCTGGATGCTGTAGGGCTGTCTTGGCTGATATGCCTCTGCAGCCTCGCATCGACATCGGGGACAGTTCCCCTGGACTTGCAGACTGGGGTGGTGGTCCCTCTCTTCAAAAAGGGGGAGCGGAGGGTGTGCTCCAACTACAGGGGGATCACACCCCTTAGCCTTCCTGGTAAGGTCTGTTCGGGGGTGCTGGAGAAGAGTATCGGTCAGATAGTCAAACCTCGGATTGAGGAGGAGCAGTGTGGTTTTCGTCCTGGTCGTGGAACAGAATTTCTAGGCACAGCCGAGGCATTGAGGGGATCCGGTTTGGTGGCCTCAGGATTGGGTCTCTGCTCCTTGCAGATGATGTGGTTCTGTTGGCTCCATCGGGCCATGACCTTCAGTTCTCACTGGAGCAAATCACAGCTGAGTGTGAAGCGGCAATGAGGTCCTGCCCCAAGTGGAGGAGTTCACGTATCTCAGGGTCTTGTTCAGGAGTGAGGGAAGGATGGAGTGGGAGATGGACAGGCGGATCGGTGCAGCGTTTGCAGTGATGCGGACTCTGCATCGGTCTGTCGTGGTGAAGAAGGAGCTGAGCCAAAAGGCAAAGCTCTCGATTTACCGGTCGATCTATGTTCCTACCCTCACCTATGGTCACAAGCTGTGGGTGGTTACCGAAAGAACAACATAGAAGCGGCCGAAATGAGTTTTCTCCGCCGGGTGGCCGGGCTCTCCCTTAGAGATAGGGTGAGAAACTTGGTGATCCGGGAGGGGCTCAGAGTAGAGCCGCTGCTCCTCTACATCGAGAGGAGCCAGATGAGGTGGCTCGGGCATCTGGTCAGGATGCGTCCTGGACGCCTCCCAGGTGAGGTATTCCGGGCACGTCCCACTGGAAAGAGGCAAGACCAAGACACGCTGGATGGACTACATCTGTCTCTGTTCCCAGCTTGCCTGGGAACGCCCCCGGATGAGCTGGTGAATGTGGCCGGGGAGAGGGAAGTCTGGGTTTCCCTGCTTAGGCAGTTGCCCCCACGACCCGACCCCAGATAGCGGCAGAAGATGGATGGATGGATGGATTTTGACACTATTTTTAGATCATATGCCAGTGCATATTTTATCTTACATTACATGAACAGCAAGTTTGTATTTTTTTACTTCTTTTACTGAACTGTTTTTACAAAGACTTTGTAAAAGCAAATATTTTTTTAGAGTTTTTTTTAGTCTGGTTTTAAGTCTTTTAAGACATTCTTTTCTTTGGTATGGTGGATCACAGAACATTGCTATCCTATTTAGAGCATAATGTGCTCCTCCAGTGCTCCTCTTGTCATGTGGGGTCACACAAGGACACAAGATTATGAATCAAACGTGGGATTATTCTTTCAATTCCTTCAGCCATTGCTTTACATAGAATTTTGGTGTCACATGACATCAAAGACATAGGACCGTATGATGCTCTGTCAGAGGGAGATCTGCCCGGTTTTAATAGCAGAGAGATGACTGCGGATCATAAAGATCGGGTACAATTCCTTTTTCATATGACTCATTAAACACTTTGAGAAGATAAAGTAACAATCTTCCTGCTAATTATTTATATAGTTCTATGGGAAGGCCATCTACTACTCATACCTTTTAAAGCTTCTAATCGTTCCTCAATACAAAACCTTTTTTCAAGATTGGTCTTCTCCTCAGTTAAGGTTGGAAATTTCAGATGGTCCAAAGAAAGTCATTTTGCTTTCCCAAGTTATCAGAGCATTCAGATTTATACAAATCTTCATAATACTTTGAAAAAGCATAATTTATTTCTAATGGGACAGTAAGGCCCTTTCCCATTTCTAATTGAATAAAATTAATAGCTCTGTCAGTTTGTACCTTTTTAATTCTCCAAGCCAACAATTTGCCAGCCTTCTCTCCCTGGTTGTAGTAGGACTGCTTTACCCACATCAGATTAGAAGCCATTTTATTTGTAGTTAGTTCATTATACCGCACACAACTTCATGTACTGAGAGATCGCATGTCTGCATGAGAGAACCCATGGGAGATGACGCATGGTCTCCCTCTAGTACAGTTAGGAGTGTACTAGAAAGGGCACTGTTTCAACAATCAACAAATGTACTAAGGATTTGCCGAATAACAGTGATAAACCATCACGTGTGGTGACCCGGTCGGCACCTACCCGAGGCCCTGTGCTGCTTCCAAGGTCAGGTGAGGTTTCCAGTGAACTTTTGCTGTCAGTGTTGCTTCTGGACCTTATTGTACCTCTCATGATGATTAGAAGATCCTAGCTTGACTGTCATCTTATGAACTGCTGCTAGCATATTAGCCTTATGGAATTGTAAGGTTAGTTCGCTACATCCACAGAGGTTCTCACCGTGGATTTGTTTACTCCATGAGTTCTGGTTCGTTCTGGTCGGCGTCTCGCCCTGCCGCTAAGTGGAGACATCATCAGAACACTGTCAACACTGTTTCTGATGATGCTACGCTGGAGTGTCAATGGGGGGGGGGGAGCATCACTCATATCAACCCAATTACATTGTCTGAAGATTAAAAAAAAAACCTCTCCACCATTTTCAGGTCCACTAATGACTGTGTTGAATACTATAACAGTGCACTTGGGGTATTTTGGACAAACATGCCCCCTTGAAAACTAGAACTATTTATTTCACACGGTCTGCTCCCTGGTACACAGAGGAACTGCAGAGGCTGAAAAGAGCTGGTCGTGTTCTTGAGCGGTGTTTTAAAACATCAGCCCTGACCGTCCGTGAAGCTGCTCACCGTGAGCACAAAAACCATTATGCGAAATCACTTAAAACTGCCGGCTCTTTGTACTACTCCAATCTAATAAATACAGCTCCTGGCAAGTCCAAACAGCTATTTTCCACCATAAATCACCTCTTGAAGCCAAAAGTGCCTTCCAGCATTTCTGTCTCAGAGAAGCAGTGCAATGAATTCAGTGAATTATTTGCCACTAAAGTACACACCATCGTAGCTCTCTGGCCCACCCCACCTCTGCACCCCCTACCGAGAAAGCTGAGCCAATGTACAGGTTTGTGAAGTTTGAGGAGGTCATGGTGGAGCAGATGGAATGCACAATCCACAGGGTGGGGTCCTCCACCTGTCCACTGGTCCCTCTCGCCACGGCATTGTTGAAACAATATCACTCGGCCATAAGCCCTTATATAACTGTGACAAAAAACTCCTTCCCCAAATCTGGTTTTGTTCCATCAACCATAGAAACAGCTCTTGTTAGACCATTACTCAAAAAATCTGGTCTAGACCCAAACACCTTGTCAAATTACAGGCCCATTTCTAATTTGCCTTTAATTTCAAAGATCCTGGAAAAGGTGGTGGTTACCCAACTTGAGGACCACCTGAAGACCAGTGACCTTTATGAAAAGTTTCAGTCTGTTTTTTGTTCATCACATAGCACAGAGACAGCCATGGTCAGTCACAAGTGATCTACTGATGGCAGCTGACAGGGAGTTCCCGTCTCTTCTGGTCCTCCTCTATCTAACAGTGGTTTTTGATACAGTGGACCACCATATACTCCTTCACCGCCTGCAGGATACCATTGGTCTGACTGGTACTGTCCTTGAGTGGTTCCAGCCTTTTCTCACAGGTAGGGCTGAGTATGTGGCCCTGGGGGATGGCAGGTCGATGCCTCACGCTTTCACCTGTGGGGTCCCTCAGGGGTCTGTCCTTGGCCCTACTCTGTTTAACATCTATATGCTCCCTCTGGGTCACATCATCAGCAAGCATGGGATTTCTTTCCACTGCTATGCTGATGATACTCAACTCTACCTGCAGACTGACCCCACTTTACCAATGGCCAGCTTATTCACTCTCTCCTCCTGCCTTGAGGAGATAAACGCATGAATGACAGAAAACTTTACAGCTCAACAGCACCAAAACCGATGCCATTCTCATTGGCACCCCCGATCAGGTCAAATCCTCTTCCATCACAACCATTTCATTTTCCAACCACTCCATCCTATCTCCACCTCTGTGACAAACCTTGTGGTCAGGTTTGACCCTAACCTTTCATTTGACCACAATCTTCAATATTTCTGTAAAACATCATTTTTTTAATCTCAAAAACATTTCCAAACTCCGCACCTCCCTTTCCCCCCGTGATGCTGACAAGCTGGTCCACGCCTTTGTCTCCTCCAGGCTGGATTACTGCAATGCCCTCCTCATCGGGCTCAGGAGCCTGCAGAAGATTCAGCACATCTAGAACTGCCCTGACAAGGAGGTGCAAATATGACCACATCACCCCCGTTCTGCAGTCCCTGCACTGACTCCCTGTTCAGCAGAGGATAGCGTTTAAGATCTGCCTGGTCACCTTCCAGTGCCTGCATGGTCACACGGCCACACCTCTGGCTACTTGACAGAGCTACTGATTCCACACACCATCACTTGCCACCTCCGGTCCACTGACTCAAGCCGCCTTTACCCACCCACGACCAGACTCAGCACAATGGGGGACCAGTTCTTCCAGGCTGCCGCTCCACAGCTATCGAATGCCCTGCCACAGAGAGTTTAGTCTTTTTAAAAAACACCTAAAAACTTTTTATTTATAAAGGCTTTTATATCATTTTAGTGTATTTATTAGTTTATAATTTGTGCGTTTTTAAGTTTCTTTTTATTTTAATTTGTCATTTTAACTTGTACCACTTTGAGATTTTTTCTAAAATGTAATGTGCGTTATAAATAAAATTTATTATTATTATTATTATTATTATTATTTGTTTTATTTTTATTTTTTTACAGTGCCCCTGAAGTGCAAATCACAACAACAAATGAAAAAACACAACAACAAATGAAAAAACACAAGTTCCCTTTGTGGAAATGTTCTTACTTTTACTATTAAACATAGCCCTGAGTTAAGATAAGATAAGATAAGATAAGATAAATTTATTAATCCCGGAGGAAATTTTTGACATCAGCTGCTCGTGCACACCATAAAACTTTCACACTATAATAAATAAAAAAAAACAATGTTACTAAGGTAAAACTTAATAATATTCCTTCATAATCATTCTGTATATTTCAGTCATGAGAAGCTCCATTGCCACTATTAGACTGACTGATGACTTCATGCCCTGATGATCTCCTCCTCTGCCCCCTTCCTCTTCCCGCCCCTCTAGAGCGTTGTGCAGCCTTATTGCAGAGGGAACAAAGGACTTCCTCAGTCTGTCTATGAAACAAGGGAGAGATAAAAGTCTATTGTTGAATGTACTCCTCATTTTTGAAAAGACAGAGTACAGTGGATGTGTGGTGGTGTCCATGATGGCTTGAAACCTGGACAGTTTTATGCTCCGTAGCGGCCTCCACAAGCTCCAGCTTCAGCCCCACAACCGAGCCTGCATTTTTAATTATTTTATTTAGCTGCCGCTGGTTCCTCCTGCAGGTACAGCTCCCACAGCAGACCACAGCATACAGGAGCACACTGGCAACCATCAGTTGTAGCAGCCTGCTGCAGATGTTGAAGGAAACTAGCCTCCTCAGGAAGTAAAGCTCCAATTGCTCCTTCCTAAAGAGGTTATTGGTGTTTAGAGACGAGTCCAGTTTATTGTCCAAGATGAGATCCAGATATTTATAGGATCTGGCTGTCTCTATAGCCACACCCCCAATACAGACAGGTTGTGGAGAAGAATGCTGTTTCCAGAGGTCCAAGACCAAGTACAGATAGTTCTTTAGGTGTTGAGCTGTAGCAGGAAGATACAAGCCGTCCTACTGTTGGAGAAGAGGGAGCTAGCAGGAAAGGTGCATGTGGATACTTATTATGCCCTGGAAGATGATTCAGTGCAGACAGTGCTGGGATAGATATCATAGCCGAATCACTGCCTCTCTGCATAGTGTTTTCTGTATATTGTCACAAAATTGTTATTGTCTATTGCTATTTTATATATATATATATATTAAACTTTTGTTAATGTTTTTTCATTGCTTATTTAAATAAATCAGTTGATGGAATAACCTGGTCATTTAGTATATTCTGGAAATTGGGTGAATGCATTCTTTGGGTATTCCTGCGCCCACAGGATTGTACAGTTGGTACAATACAGTTGGTTAAATGGCTTTAAAACCACAAGAACAACATCCCTGTCTGTGGGAAGAAATGGGCACACTTGTCTAATAACCATTTTATCTAGTTTTTTTTTTTTTTTAAGCATGAGCGATTCAGTAGTCGACAAGGGGAGTATGTGTCCTACAATAAACCTGCAACTAGCTTGTTCATTTCTGTATTACCGGCTGCTGCGCTCCAGGAAATGTTGAAAAAAGCTTAGCTCGTTTAGACGGGTGGGCTGCTAGTTAAGGCGGGTCGGCTGCTTGTTTAGGTCGGTCGGCTGCTTGTTAAGGCGGGTCGGCTGCTTGTTTAGGTCGGTCGGCTGCTTGTTAAGGCGGGTCGGCTGCTGAAGGACTCCTTCCACTGACCGGCGAGCAGGATCTTTCGCCACAAGTTTGGACTGAAACTGAATTGAAATGAAAATAATGCGAATATCGCCACTGACCAAAAGCCCATCTCTCCGACTCTCCAGCTTAATCAGCTCCGTCAAGCAAATCGATCTCTATGATAACATGTCCAGGCAAGCACACACACAGGCAGCAGCATGCACGTACCACTTAAAACAGATCAGAACTTTACACACAGGCAAACACGGCTCGAGTAGCGCACAAAAAACATGCTACTGTAGTCCAGTAAAGTAATTTCGTTACTTATATTTTAAGTGTAATGCATTAATTTACTCTGTATTGTTACTGTAACGCGTTACTACCAACTCTGGGGATGGCAGATAGAGAGTCAAACCTGTTAGAGAAGATGTTTAACTCAGCTGTTCTCTCTAAATTCCCCCCAGTCACTCTGGCATCCCTGTTGTGCAACCAGTAAGGACCTTCATCTCCTCCCACACCTCCCTGCTGTTGTTCTCCCTCAACTTTCCCTCCAACTTTTTTCTGTATGCGTCCTTCGCTTCCCTCAGGCAGAGTTTGAGCTCTCTCTGCATCATGTTAATCTCCTCCTGAACTCCATTTTTAAATGCTCTCGTCTTCCTACTCAGGACCTTTTTCACTTTGCTTGTAATCCAGAGCTTGTTATTGGGATAACACTGTGTTGTCCTAGAAACACAACCACATCCCTACAAAAGATCATGTAGTCTGTCAAACACTGGGATGCCTTCTCAGTATCATCCTCCTGAGGATCCAGTAGCACATTCCAGTCAGTGCAACCAAAACAGTCCCGAAGGTGGGCCCTCTACCTCAGGAGAGCACCTTCGAACAGTCTGAGTGGTTACATAATGTTCTTGTACAGTGTGTGTTATTTTTTTCCCCAGCTTGCAAAGCTGCAATTAATTATTTTAATTAATGTCATGCACAAGTTTTACATTCAAAGACCAAATTAAAATAACATCTAACAGCTGCTACATCTTTTTAATTTATTTGGCCTTTTGAAGCAAAACCTGTTTCTGGTTGAGTATTTATGCCATCAGTGAAGACACAAGTTACATGTGCCGGATAACTAGCTGTTGACACGTAACACTTCTGTTGTGTTGTTTTTGCAGTCTAATGAAGATGCTGTGCACACCTAGATGTTTCGTTTCAAAGATTCAGACTCACTGAAGGTCTGGCATGTGCACTACATCGTTACTGGTCCTCTTTGCATTTTCTCCTGCATGGAGATAGTAAAAACTATTTTTTCACCAACTTTTTTTTTGTTTGTTTGTTTTGTTTTTTTTCTTTCCAAAAACAGCAAAAGAAAAATATTTGCATTTTGCATGGAAATATTGTTTTGTAAACAGGGCCTTTGTGTCCTTTTTCTTGTCTTCTGCTTCCCTTATATTCCATTTAGTCTTCTTTTTCTTGTCCCTGTATGTCAGGTCCATCATTAATATGGTAATTCACAATACTATATAATATATATATGTATAATATAAACACGTTTTAAATAATGAACAGTACTTAAGTAACAAGAGAAGACTCATCCATACTCAACGCAGCAGCCAGACCATCATTCTGCTGGCTATGATTCTGGATGAGACAAGTTAAAATCATCAATAAGTCACATAATATATCACGTGTTCATTCTCATTTGAACCTCAGTTTAAACATATAATTAACAAAATATTTTTTCCAAGTTTAACTTGATTTCTCTAATTACATAAAGACTGCTAATTAATAAAACTTCCTTCATTACCATCAACAAAATAGTTTAAATCCATACGACTCATTATTTTTGTAAAATAGTTGGTAGCAAGTCAATTAAATAAGATGTGTAAAACCAGCAATGTGAGATGTGTCATGATCTTGGTCCTTTGGTTTAGTAGGTTTTATGATATGTCTGGTTTCCTGTTATTTTTGTAGTTCCTTCCCTTCTTAGTTCTGTTTTGCTTCCTGTCATTAGTGCACCTGGTTTGATTTAGCTGATTCGCTTCACCTGTTCCTTATTTTCCCTCAGTGTATTTATACCCCTTGGTTTTCAGTTTTCTTTATCCAACCCTTGTGTTATTTCTGTGTTGTGTGGTTCCGGAGTTTCTAGAGTTCTGATTAAAACATTTGTTCCTGCTGAGGACCCAAATCCAGGACTCTGTGGCAGACAAAATATCTGCCACAGAGTCCTGCATTTGGGTCCTCAGCCCGCTGCATCGTGACAAGAAGATCATTGGGTGTCTGGGGTTTCAGAGATAATCACGAAAGCAGCCACTTTCATGCAAGAGAGCATGAATAGGTGGAGCAAATTTATGAGACAAAGGCAATCATTAGACGTTACCAAAATAAGAATAATTATAATAATCTGCTTAAATATTGAGAACTCCAAGATGATTTGTCACTCAAAGAGCAAATAAGATGGAAATATTTTATTATCCGGATTTAAATGCTGGTAAATGTACATATTGGATCAAAGAGTGAGGTGCCTTTGAAAAGGATTTGAAAGTAAATCTTTGCTGTCAAAATGAAACAAAAGCTTTCTTCCCAATAAGGCAGGAGATTCGTTCCTCAGGAACAAACACACTCTGGGAGAACATGAGAAAGTAGATTCCTACACTTATGAAAATCCACCTAAAGAAGATCATTAACCTGTTCTCAGATCATGAAACGTGACTTTCATGTTGTTCCATGTCAGCTGGAAATGTCACTTAGAAACACACTGTGACCCTTTTCTTTCCAAAAGAAACAGCAGAAAGCAGAAGCTAACAAGAGGCTTATCTGTTCACAGAACAAAAAGGCCCAAGAAAAGGATTATAGAAAGAAGCACTACTGTCATTTAAAAAAAAGACTACTTTTTATTCAAACTGTGGCAATTTTAGGGTATGTTTTCATTTTAAGAGTGACTTTACCTGCATCAACTTGTTTAGCTTCACTAAACTCATGCCATGGAAACAATCCATCTTACATTTTGATACATACATAAATATATAAATACATCGTGATATCAGCAGTTCATTACCTATCCATTTGAATAGCATTAGAGACAAAGATTTCATATATATATACATATATATATATATATACTGTATATATAACATCATGATATGGTGACATTATATTAACAGTGTATACATATGCACTTATTTTAGCCTTAAGATCAACTGTTTCCTTTCACAAACTGTCAAAATGCTGAGCTGCTGACCGGATATGCACATATTCTGCATCTTAATTTTTATTTA
>JBAGKM010000017.1:33582140-33593549 GCA_037177155.1 Melanotaenia catherinae | reverse complement strand
CTTCACTGCTCAACCAATGCACTGTCTTATTATATTTATGGTTGTTTTAGTTTATTACCGTGTTGTTTTTATTTTACTAGTGGTAAAAAGGTGTGCACGGCCTCGGATGCATGTACAACTGCATTTCACTACCATCTTGCATGTGACAAATAAACAACTTGAAAATTGTCATCACGCTGGTATCGAACGATACTGATACTAGACTTGTTATTGATTCTATAAATATTCATATAATTTAATTTATATAACCATAAAGGTATGCTTCACACGCACATGTGATGGAGGAAGGTTGGGGTTTTAATGATAAAATTTTCCATGACTGTGTTAGCAGTAATTATAACCATGGGTGAAGCTGTCTTTCATCAGCTCATGTTGTCAGTGCGGAGGAGGAATGTGGAGAATGCTGAATTATGACCGCTGAGCTGGATGTGGGCTTACCTTTCATGACTCCTCTACTAAACTCATAAGGACAAATGAGCCCATTTGGACATCTGAGGTTACTGCAACTCTTTAAGGTGCATCTGCCTCATGCATCACCAGCATATCTTGCGAACTGTTTGTTGTGTTTTACGAACCAACAGTGTGGGGATTATGAATATTTACAGACATTGTAGCGCCAGAATGACAGCACAGATAGCAGAAAGGAAGTCTGATTGCATCTGAGTGACGGTTTTTCTTGGCGCCGGGTTGGTGGATTGTATTGTAGGAGCTTCACCTGACCTCAGATTGAACTCGGTGTTGATGATCTCACCTGTGATGACCAGATATCTCCTCCCCTTTATGTGACTCAGATAGCAGAGGCAGGCGGCCTGGTGTCTCCACTCCGCCTCTCTCTACCTCTTTACCCGTATGAATACAACACCCGGCCACCATTTTGGTACCCCTCCATGCAGTTATGTTGCACCTGAGCTATCTAACCTGGCTTTGTTCATCGGCTCCTCGAGGCCGCTCTGCAGGCCACATCAGTCGATCCATATCTCAGAGAGGGTTATGTGTGCACGGTCACATTCCAGTGGGGATTTGGAGAGTGGATCGGAGAAACTCATCTAAACCAAGGATTAAAACTCTGAGCCTGTTCAGACGCTCCGATAACAACTCTTGCTTGTTTCCCTCCATTCTTCTTTATTCTTCTTTTGCACATCACGAGAAAGACTATAAGATGGGCAGCAGCTGTTTTCAGGAATATGTGTGTTACATATATTTTGGTATTGGAGAACCCCCCACTACTTCAATAGAAGACGAAGAAGAAGAAGAAAATAAATAAATAAATAAATAAAACGCTGGAATCCCGTCACTCAGCTCTAAAACCTTGTAAAAGTGCCATCACTTGGCAAACCTTTTGGATAATTAGGACTGGTCATGCCCTGCACCCCTCACATTATACCACGCCCCCCGACACTCCCTGGCAACAGTCTCTGCTCTGTCTGCTTGCTCCTGTTCTCCTGCCAATCACACTTAATTCACCATCTGCCTGTAATGGCACTGATAGAAAACACCCTGAAGTACTGGTGCTGGGCCAGGACAAGTACTCTATACGCTGATTAATGGTTAATGGTGTTCACGAAGAATGTCGAGTCGTCCTTTCCCGGTGCTTCTCCTTTTCAAAGTCTCTCAGAGTTGGAAGCAATTCTTTATCTGTCACCTCAGATCACATCGCTCTCAATTAGGGTCAGAGCACGACACTGCAGCACCTTCGACTAAATTTCAAATAAACACAACATTTTTCTCATTTCTTTCTCTGAAAATGAGGCCACTGCACACTATTTAATAATACAGAGTTTTTGTTTGTGATTGGTTGAAATAGCTAAGGTCAGTCAATCCAGTAAAGGTGTTTGTTTATCTTATTTTTTATTATTTTTTATTTTAATAGCATTTAAAAAACAGTGTAACATTTATGGTGATCTATTGGCATAAATGTAAAAATAAAATCCATCTATTTTATCTCATGGCAAGCAAAAAAGCACAAAGCAGTGTGTTTGTGCTGAAAGAGAAGAACTGTTGTTACTGAGTTTCTAACACCCAGCATGACTTCATAAACACACGGTTTCTTTCATGTGTGCACCATGTTTTGTGTCATGCAGAAGTGGATGTGGGACTCACATTGTATAGGCCAGAAAAAGTATGTCTGCATGCAGCAAATGATACTATGTCTGTTTTAAGACCAGTCATGTTTTCCTAACCCTAACCAAACAGTTTTTAGTGCCTAAATCTAACCAAACAGAGACTGAAATTAAAAGGGAAGCTTTAAACTTATCTTAGTACTTTTAGTACATGTTACTTGTACAGCACTTTTAATTCAGTTCAGTCAAATTCCTTTATTGTCCCTGGAGGGAAATGGTTTAGTAGCCAGAACAAAGACATACAGGACATACGTCACAATAATCAAAAACAAAATCAGAACCAACGGCATGTGTCAAAAAAGAGATTCACACAGTCCAATACAATAAATTAAATAAAAGGATAAATAATTAAATAAAATCACAGCTATAAACAAAAAGAGAGTAGCTCAGGGCCCTCTACAGAGGCCCTGAAGCGACAAAGGTAATAAAACAAACTCATTCTGGATAGGGTGGTTCAGGCAGTTCAATAGAATGAGCTTTTCCTCACATTATGGTTAAAGATGGCCAAAAGGTCCTCCTGTTGGGACCCAGAAACTTTACCAGCAGCTTTCACTAAACTACTCAAACGATTCTTACTGGCCAGACTTAAGCCCTCGAGCCAAGCAATAATACGAAAAGATAAAATTACACTTTTACAAAAAAAGAGAGACAACATTTCAGTACAAACATTAAAAGATCTCATCTTTCTTAAAAAGAATAACCTCTTTTGAACCTTTTTTAGTTGCTTTGTTCATTTCTTTTGTTTTTAAACATGCTTAAAAATAAACTGGACTTGACTCGGTTCAGGTCTGTTCAGCAGTTAGTGAGTGACTCTGCTATCAAAACCCTGCTGCCTCCAGTATTGATTTTAGGTCCCCAAACATTCAGATTTTTTTGTATATCACCAATTCACAACAAAGTCATCTCAAAGCACTTTTATAGACACAGTCCAGTTTAATCCAATTCATTATAGTCCAGTTATAATCCACTTAAAACAAATAGATTATTCAGTATGATCCACATTAGTCAAATTTTTAAAATCTGAATTCATATAAGAACATTTATAACTAGGGTTAACTAGGCATCAAGCATCGAGCAGCAATTGGAACTTACTTACTTTATGGACTTACTTTCCAATTCTCCCAGAATCGTTTAAATTTTTAAATTTCGATTCCTAATTTCAATCCCTGGTCCGCCGACTGGAAGATGAAGCCGTTGAACACCAACAAAGAAGAAGAAGAAAAATGTTTGCGTTACTGCCCAGTGATTGGCTAGCTTTACTTGTGATTGCCAACAACCCTGGGTTCACAGAAAGGTCACATGGCTGTCGGACCGCAAATCTGATTTTATATATGGAGTTTGCAGACAGACATTCATAAGGATTATACTGGAAAAATACATAACTTGGAATAATTTTGTGGCAAACTATTTTTGATATTTTTTAACACTGGACCCTTCTGTGGAAAAGTAATACAGTTGACCATGAAATATATGAAAATGTGACGTCATTACCACGAAACAGGTAGGAAGTCCCGTTAGCTTTGTTGTTAGCCAGTGTTTCTTTTATTAACTGTGTTTAGGAGTACTGTAATATAAATTATGCAGCTCGATTGCAGAGAATCTAAGCTTTCTAACAAGGTAGCATGCCTTTATTGACAAAAGTGTTATTGGAGAGGTTTTAGAGTTTATTTAATTAAATGGCAACCGGGGCGCCGGCAACCAGGTGGGAATGAAGAGGTTAAAAAATATAAAAAAATTTTTTACACTGATTCTTAAAAAAACTGGAATTGTGAATCGTTATGAACAGGAATCGTTTAAATTCAAACAATGTTTAACCCTATTTATAAAGAATAATTACCTAGCTAAGGAAAGCAATGAATTGCCTCAAATGTTCTCTTTGATTCAGTCCCTTTTTCTGAGAATGAACTCAGTGGCAGAGGAGACGAAAAATTCCCTTTTGGCAGGAAGAAAAACCTCCAGTAGAACCAGAGTCGGGGAGAGGGGGTGGTGTGCCACTGGTCTGGGCTCCATGGCTGTCCTCCTCCCCACTCCTTGCCTTCCCCCCTAGGCATATGGCAAAGACTGGAGCTCCTGCTTGTCCCTAAATAGCAGGGAGTTGAGCAGGATAACGAGCTGGATGATGAGCTGCAGGTGGTGTCAATTGAAGCTCCAGACTCTGCCCTGAGTCCCCATGGCAACCTGCTCAGCCCTACCTGCAAACACAAACACACACAGAGCACAACCATGACAGTACCCCCCCCCCCCCAAGGGACGCCCGCTGGGAGCGGTGAAAAGCAACAACCATGGATCCAGGATGAAGCGACGAGGAATCCAGGAACGCTCCTCTGGACCGTAGCCAACCCAATTGACCAGATAATGGAAACCCCGACCCCGGCGCCGGACATCCAGGATACCGAAAAGGTCGGCGCGCCATCAATGACCCGGGAGGGTGGAGGGGGCCTGGCCGGAGGGCACAAAAGTACTAGACAACACTGGTTTGACTTGGGACACATGAAACGTGGGATGGACTCGCAGTGAGGAGGGGAGCCGGAGCCGAACAGTCGAAAACGAGTCGATCTCATAGGGACCAATGAAACAAGGGGCCAGTTTAGGAGGCACATCCTTCAGGGAATCTCCTTGGCGGACAACCACACCTTCTGGCCAGGCGAATACACAGGAGCAGGCGTTTGTTGCGCTCCGCAGAACGCAGTCCACAGTCGCTGAACCCTCTGCAGGTGATGTTGCACATCACTTGGTAACTGGTAGCCAAGAGAGGCTTCAAACGGAGAACAACCAGTAGCAGACGAGGACAGGGAATTGTGGGCATATTCGATCCAGCACCACGTGACGGCTCCAAGTAGAAGGATTGTCAGATGTGACACACCGTAGAGCAGCTTCCAGCTCCTGATTGAGTCGCTCAGTCTGACCGTTAGAGTGGGGATGGTAGCTGGAGCTCAGAGAGACCTTGGCACCCAGGGCAGTGCAGAAGGCCTTCCAAACCCTGGAAACAAACTGCGGACCCTTGTCAGACACGATTTCCGTGGGGATGCCGTGGAGCCGGAAGACATGGTTCACTAGTAGCTCCGCCGTTTCCGTCGATGATGGCAGCTTGTCCAGGGGAATGAAATGGGCAGCTTTAGAGAAATGATCAACTATGGTAAGGATGGTGATTTTACCTTGAGGGAGGCAAGCCCGTGACGAAATCCAATGAGATATGAGACCCGGGCCAACTGGGAATTTCCAGCGGCTGCAAAAGACCCGACGGTGGTTGATTTGAGGCCTTATTCCGGGCACAGATCTGACAGGCAGAGACGTATTCTTTGACATCTGCTGTTAGGGATGGCCACCAGAAATGCCACGGAACCAATGTGATTGTGCGATGGATTCCTGGGTGACAAGCAAACTTAGAGGAATGGATCCAGTGCAGGGCAGCAGAACGGGCGGTCGTGGGCACGTATCGGTGGTTGGGAGGTCCTTCTTCAGGATCTGGGTCCATGAGCAAGCCCTGACGTATCCGTTCCTCCACATGCCATGTTACCCCACCAACCACCACAGACGGAGGAAGAATGCACGCTGGTTCCGTGGACTCTTTGTCAATGGAGTATAACCTGGACAAGGCATCGGGCTTGATGTTCTGGGAACCTGGGCAATAGGAAATGGAAAAGTCAAAGAGGTTGAAGAACGAAGACCAGCTGGCTTGGCGGGAGTTCAGTCTCTTAGCACTCTGTGGAGATTTCTGTGGTCAGTCCACACCATAAAAAGGATGTTTGGCCTCCTCCAGCCAGTGTCACCACTCCTCCAAGGCGAGTTTTACGGCCAACAGCTCTCTATTGCCGACATCGTAGTTCCGTTCAGAGGGGGTCAACTGCTTTGGAGAAAAAAAGCACTGGGATGTAGCTTGTTCTCCCTACCAGATTGCTGGGACAAGACAGCCCCCACCCCGGAATCCGAGGCATCCACCTCCAGGACAAACTGTCAGTCCGGGTCCGGTTGAACAAGGGTGGGAGCCATGACAAATCATTCCTTTAGACAGCAGAAAGCCTGATCCGCCTCCGGAGTCCAGGAAAATGGAACCTTGACAGAGGTTAACCTGGTGAGAGGAGCAACAACCATACTATAATTCCTGATGAATCGGTGATAGAAATTTGCAAAACCAAGAAAACGTTGCAATTCCTTTCTGCTGGTGGGTGTAGGCCATTCAGCGACAGCCTTAACCTTGGCTGGGTCTGTCTTCACCTGCCCGCCATGGAAGGTGTAACCAAGGAAGGAAAAAGGAGACGTGGAAGTCGCATTTCTCCGCCTTGACATAAAGGCGATTTTCTAACAACTACTGCAGGACCAAACGAACATGTTGTTGATGTTCTGAGAGGGTTCTGGAAAAAATGAGAATATCATCAAGGTAAACAAAAACAAAGTGGTGCAGGTAATTGCAGAGATCATTGATTAAAGCTTGGAACACAGCAGGAGCATTAGTGAGTCCAAAAGGTATGACGAGGTATTCAAAATGACCGAGCGGAGTGTTAAAGGCCGTCTTCCACTCATCCCCCTCTCGAATCCTGACCAAGTGATAGGCGTTGCGGAGATCCAGCTTAGTGAAGATCTGGGCTCGCTGGATGGGTTCAAAGGCAGACGTGATCAAAGGCAGAGGATATTTATTTTTCATGGTAATGTGGTTCAAACCCTGATTATCAATGCATGGTCGTAAGGTTTTGTCCTTCTTTTGCACAAAGAAAAACCCTGCCCCAACAGGAGAGGAGGAAGGCCTGATGAGGTCTACATTTAGGGACTCACGGATGTAGGTCTCCATGGCCTCCCGTTCAGGCTTGGACAGGCTGTAGAGTCTACTTCCTGGAAGAGACGCCCCCGGGAGAAGATCTATTGCGCAATCGTAGGGCCGGTGTGGAGGTAAGGACTGAGCCTTGTCTTTGCTGAATACTGCGCCCAAATCATGGTATTCTGGGGGAATGGTAGACAAATCCACCAGTCGTTCTGGAAGGTGACCAGGTGAGTTAGTCGGATGACGAGCTGAGCTCAACAGTTAGATAAGCAAAAAAAGACTCCAGCTCTCTAAGCGGCTCTTACTCCAGTTGATATGGGGATTGTGTAATGCTAGCCAGGGGTATCCGAGGATGAGGGGAACGTTAGCTACAGGGAAAAGGAGGAACTCTATTTTTACACTGTGATTACCAGATACTAGGGGGGTAAGAGAACCGGTTGTATGAGTAATAGTAGTAAGGATTCTTCCGTCTAACGCTGTGACAGACATAGGAGTTGCCAGGGGAACAGAGGGAAGGCCGAGTTGTTGAGCTGTTAGGGGATCCATCAGATTCTGTTCAGCTCCAGAGTCAATGAGCTCCTGTAGCTGGTGGTCAGCCCCCTCTAACGAGAGAGTTACAGGAAATACACATCATGGAGGATTTGGCTACTGGACCCTGCCCACCAGTACTCCTGCCTCTACTGGCGGGCGCTGTCTTTTGGCCACAACCGGCAACTGGATACTAGATGAGCCGGAGAGCCGCAGTAAAAGCATAAGTGATTTCTGGACCAGTGCTGGTGTTCTTCTGGCGTTAATCCAGCTCGTCCTTCCTGCATTGGTTCACTCCGTCCTTCAGGTTCGGGTAGAGCCGGGAATGTACCACCGGCCATGTTAGGGAGGATTTCCGACCTCGATACCGCCCTCCTACTGGGCTGAGGATTCCGAACACCACGTTCCTGGTGCCTCTCGGCCAGCCTGCTATCAACTTGGATTACTGTAACAACCAGGTCCTCGAATGTGGCTGCCTCCTCCCGAAAAGCAAGCTGATCCTTGAGCTGATCATTTAAAGAATGGAGCAGGACCCCCTTTAACACGTCCGGAGGCCAGCCTGTCTCCGCTGCCAGAACCTGGAAGTCCACGATGAAGTTCACAGCAGGTTGATTACCTTGTCTCAAATTCAGCAGTCTCTTGACTGCATCAGCTCCTTTCAAAGGGTGATCAAAGGTTTTGCTGAAATCATCTAGGAAGGAAGAAAACAGAGTTGAGTCAATACGGTGTGACTGAAAATAGGCTAGTGCCCAATCTAGCACCTTTACTCGTAGAAGAGCAATGACGTAGGATATCTTGGCAGAATCTGAGGGAAAGGATTGGGGAGAGCGAGAGATGGTTGATGAGCATTAAAGGAGAAAGCCCCCACATTTGCTTACATCCCCGGAGAACTGTTCTGGAGTAGGGAATGCAGCGTTGCGGAATACTGGATCGGGTGGAGAAGATGGTCCTGGCGTGGTTACGGTGGAGGAAGATCCGGAGGCTGCTGAAGCAGAAACAGACAATAAATTGTGAATGCTCTGTATCTGTTCAAAGACTTTGTCCAGGCGACGATTACAATGTCCTGTTGTTCTCCCAGGAAGCGCAAGGCTTTTTCATGCTTCCCTAGGAGATTTCCTTGTTCTGTCAGGGCTGAACGAAGGGTGTCTGCTGGGTCCATGTTTTGGCCAGATTGTACTTTCACAGTCGGAGACTGTAGCACAGAAGGAGGACCCAAATGCAGAACACATACAGTTGCGGGAGGGAATGAGTAGTGTTTATTAATAATAGAAGTGGATGGCTTGGTCCAGGTCCGGGAAACTCTTCTATGATCCAGTGGTGGTATGATGGTGGTGGGGTGAAGCCAGGGAATGATCTCTAGTTGTGATGAATGAGTTAGGTGGCAGGCAGGGCGAGCAGGCAGGCGCAAACGGCAGGTGATGAACTGCCAGAAAGAGAAGTCCTGGTCCAGAATTGCTTTTTAGTTCCAAGGTGAGAATATCAAGGTGCTGAGGAGTAGAGATATCAAGGTCAGGTTATATGCAAGAGGTACAAGGAAATTACTGAGGCTGGCCTGATTACTACGCAGTAAAGAGACAATCTGGTAAAGACTGGAGCTCCTGCTTGTCCCTAAATAGCAGGGAGTTGAGCAGGATAACGAGCCGAGCCGGATGATGAGCTGCAGGTGGTGTCAACTAAAACTCCAGACTCCGCACCGAGTCCCCATGGCAACCTGCTCAACCCTACCTGCAAACTGAGACACACACAGAGCACAACCATGACACAAAGATGCTTAAGACCTCGTGAGAGATCATAATGAGTGTTTTTAATAGTTAGGTAATTCAGTTTTATGTGTTAAAGCTTATTTTGCTTTTAATATGCATTATTTGAATTGTGCTTAATTTTTTCTTATCTTGTAAAGTGCTTTGTATTGCCTTTGGTATGAAAAGGGCTTTATAAATAAAGTTTAATTTGATTTGAATGTGGGCTGACACAATGGCTGGCACCTCGCTGACGCTTCAGCGCACAATATATTTCCTTTAAAAAAACTTGTAATTGTGTTCTGTGGGAAGCAGGGAAGGCAGTAATGCGAGGCAAAATTATCTCTTTTGCATTACATAAAAAAAAGAAAGAAAACTCAAAAATATTAGAATTAGAACTAAGAATTAAATCATTAGAGGCCACCTACAGTGCTTCACCAGATGAACCAACGATGAACCAATTAAGGAAGGCTCGACTTGAATTAAATGAAATTATTAACAAGAGAACAGAATTTTTGGTGCAAAGATTACGCTTGGAGACATTTGAACATAGTAATAAATCTGGAAGATTCTTAGCTAATCAGTTGAAAAAAAAATAAAGAAAAATCTACCATATCAGCTGTTAAAGATTCAGTAGGTAATATTACGCATGCGCCAGATGCAATAAACAAAGCAGTGATGCAGCTGCTCAGGATGCTCTTGATGGTCCCTCTGTAGAACACAGTCAGGATGGGGGAGGGAGATGAGCTTACCTCAGCCTTCTCAGGAAGTAAAGTCGCTGCTGGGCTCTCCTGCTGAGGTGAGGTTCCCTGCCAGAAGGACACCAAGAAATTTGGTGCTCTTGACGGTCTCCACAGAAGATCCGTCTATGAACAGCAGGGAATGGTCGCTCGGTACTCTCCTGAAGTCACCAACCATCTCTTTAGTCATGTTGACGTTCAGAGACAGGTTGTTGGCTCTACACCAGGCTGTCAGCCGCTTCATCTCCTCTCTGTAAGCTGACTCGTCGTTCTTGCTGATGAGACCCACCATGGTCGTGTATTCAGCGAACTTAATGTAGTTGGAGCTGTGCATTGCTTCACAGCCGTGAGTCAGCAAAGTGAACAGCAGTGGACTGAGCACACAGCCCAGAGGAGCTCCAGTGTTCAGTGTGGTGGTGCTGGAGACGCTGTTCCCGATTCGGACTGATTGGGGTCTCCCAGTCAGAAAATCCAGAATCCAGTTGCAGAGAGAGGTGCTCAGACTGAGCAGGCTTAGCTGAACTGAAGAAAAATAAAACTAAAAGAAAGAAAAATTCAAAGCACTGACACATCAATTCATATAAATAATTTTCTTTTTAATTCTTGCGTCATGGTCTGTGGCTACTTTAACAGAAGCTTTACATTTATATGCGATTCCTGTAGCATGAATTTATTTATTTTCCTTATTATTTCTCTTCACTGTAAACATGGGGAGGCTGTAAACACCATGGTGCATGTGTACAGGTAAACATTCGTTTCAATATGCAGCACTGTACTGATGGAAATAAAGATGGAAACAGTTAACTAGATAACTAGTTCTGACAGGTGTTTTCACTTTTAAGGCAGTAAGAAATTTACTCTTCAGCGTGCATATTAATGCTGAGGCCCATTCAGCATGAGCCATCTTATAAAAACGAAGGATTGCCCTTCCCCTGTCCTCTGTACCGTCTGCGAGGTCTTCCAGCTGCATGATTATCCATGAGGTTGTCCCTGAATCTCTCTGCTTCATCTTTGGATCAGGCTCACGTTTCCAGTATCGTTTTTTAGGTCAAGGCTAGAAACGCCCACCTCATTAGCAAACATTTGAGGGAATCTTGGAAGAGTAAAAAATGTGAAGGAGTGGGGAAATGTGGAAATGTGGAACGGTAAAAAAAGCATAAATAAATAAAGGTGAAAAAAATGAATAGATGTGGAGTTAAAATTAAATGTGTAAATAAAAAAGTAAAAAAAAAAAAACAAGCGTAAAAATAACAAATTACTGTGGAAATAAATATAAATGTGGGAATGAAAATAAAGTTGATAAAAAAATGGATTGATAAACTAATCAATAATGTAAAAAATGACATTAAATTATTTATTTTCTCATATATTTATTCATTTACTTATGTTTTATTATGGCAGGTCTGGCCCTTTGTAGTTTGGAGCTACCCAACTTTAATCATGTTTTCGTAGCTAACAAGCTGCAGTATATCTCCAAATGGCTTAAACCTAGCAGTCTGGATGAAACATGGTTAGATGTAGAGCAA
>JBAGKM010000017.1:33497820-33509600 GCA_037177155.1 Melanotaenia catherinae | reverse complement strand
GCTGTTATGCTGCAAACAAGTGGAACAAACTGCCAGTGGAGATTAAACTTTCACCAAATGTAGACATTTTTAAATCCTTGTTAAAGCATTTCTTTTCTCATTTTTCTATGCATGAAATCTGCACTGTAACTTTTTAAATCATCTTGCATTTAATCATTTTATTGTAATTTAAGATTTTATTGTGATTCTTGCTATGTGTTGCTGCCTTTTACTATTTCTTAATATCTGTAATGTTTTTGTTTTATGTTTTTATTTTTTGATGTTCACTTTGAATTGTCCTGTAAATGAAATGTGCTTTACAAATAAACTGCCTTGTCTTCTATGCTAAACGTAAATAACCTGCTGTCCAACATTGTAAACAAAAACTGTGTGTGATGTGTGTGTAGGTCTGTCTGTGTGGTATGTGTGGTATGTGCGTATGTGATTGTGTGTGTGTAACTGACAGTGTCTCACTGACTCACGTTCCCTCCCCATGCTGCTCGACCTGGCTGAAGCTTCTCTCTCCGGGGAGGGGGGACAGAGAGGCTACCTGGTCCAGGTGCTCCTGGTTAAGCTTCTCGTGCAGCTTTTCAAATGGACTTTCAGATTTGTGGTTTTTCCTTCCACATATTTTTGTTCTGTCCCGCACCTTCAGGTGTTGTACGATGCAGACACCTGGCGTAAATCCGGCAGAGCAAAATAAATAGATTTCATATCAACCCTGAGGACTTATGTATAAAATAAATTTATAAAAAACAAAAACGAAGGACATTTTTGCTAAAATCTTAGTTCAATTTAGTTTGTTTTGTAAACACACACAATACAGTTTCAGTTAGCTTTTGTTTTTTAAAAGACTCTCGTTTTAATTTTATTTCAGTTAACGAGAATGTTTTTTTAATTCTAGTTTTCGTTTTTTCATTAGTTTTTGTTAAACAACCTTGCTAACTGCCAGATCCGTGTCCCTGCACACAGTGTAGGCACCTGCTTTCTGGTCCATAATGCCAACACCACACTTCCGGTGGTTGTAGTTGGTAACAGTGTTGGTCTTTTTTTTTTGTTTGTTTCTTCAGTCTCTGCTTTCTGGTGCATAGTGCTGAGAATACAGACAAATTTTGTCTTTTTGGGTGCATACACTGTCAACAAAGCACTATTAGATGTGAACACCTCCCCCGGTTCTCTTCATCAGGAGAAGTGGTGTGACGATTGTCCTCCCTTAAATGAGCCTCGCTTGCCAGGCAAAGGTCTGCATTGGGTCCGCTCAAAAAGCAGCAGCCATAACTTTCCTCTTGGACTTCTGAGTTTTAAAATTCTATCTCTGGGGCTTTGCTAATGTCCCAAATAAGAAAGCAAGATGTGGCTTGTGGTTTGTATGTGGCTCCCGTTTGCCCCGTTGATGTAGCAAGTTTAGTTACTTATATCTAATCTTGCAGAAATATGCCCAAATTCAGTTTTTTTCATATTCTTCTCAGTTGCGACATGCTCGTGTCTGTCCACAGTAGGAAGCCCAAGACTTTATAGGATAAAAGTAGACAGTATGAAGCTAAATGGAGCTTTGATGTGATTCTGTTGGCTTCATCGGGCCATGATCTTTGTCTTTCACTGAAGTGATTTGCAGCCGAGTGTAAAGTCTTGTTCACGAGTGAGGGAAGGATGGAGCAGGAGATCGACAGGAGGATCTGTGCGGCGTCTGCAGTGATGCGGACTCTGCATCGGTCTGTTGTGGTGAAGAAGGAGCTGAGCCAGAAGGCAAAGCTCTCGATTTACCGGTCGATCTACGTTCCTACCCTCACCTATGGCCACGAGCTGTGGGTAATGACCGAAAGAACAAGATTGAGAATACAAGCGGCCGAAATGAGTTTTCTCCGCCGGGTGGCCGGGCTCTCCCTTAGAGATAGGGTGAGAAGCTCGGTGATCCGGGGGGGGGGGCTCAGAGTACAGCCGCTGCTCCTCCACATTGAGAGGATTACACATATAATTCCTTCAGTGAACTCAGTGGCAAACAACTGATCTGAAAGTTAGAAACTGGATGGGGTGGTTCTTCTGGGTGGCTCAGCAAGCTGAATGCAAACTATGTAAATTCTTCATGTCATAAATTTACGTAAAAACAGGCAGATGATGAGGTGTTAATACCCCCCGAGAACACGGCCAATGAACATTTTCATAGGCTGGTATTTCTAGTGTTAAAGCATGTTCTGAGTGAATGATAGCATGTATGAGGGTAGATCTTCCTTTTGGAAGAGGAGTTTGTAAAGTACTTATGACTATTTAATGCCTCACCTTCCTTAGACACATTAGATTTTTAACAGGGATTCAAGTTAACTTAATAGCAACTCAGACATGATAAAAGTCTTTTTTATATATATATTCTGAAGTCAGTTGGAGCTCAGATGTCAGCAGTTTAAATTTGAGTTTCATTTCAATCCTTTACAATAGCACACTCCAGGTGTCGATGGGCCTGGGCCCATACTTGTTCACTGCACTGACACCAGTCATTGACAGCTGGCATGTTGACAAAGAGGTTGGTGTCCCAAAACACACTCAAAGGGAGCGAGCCATGTAGAAGGCTGATGAAGGGAGTTCTGAGCGTACTCTGCCCAAGGTAGGAACTCACACCAGGAGGTAGGATGATCATGGCAGTGTATATGGAGAAACCTGCTCACTTCCTGTATTTTCCACTCAGCTTGCCCATTGGTTTGGGGATGGTATTCGGATGAGAGATTTACCATCACTCCGAGCAGGATTTCCAGAACCTGGAAATGAACTGGGGACCCCGATCAGACACAGTATCTTCAGGAAGGCCAAAATTTCTAAATCCGACATGCTCGGATATTCCCTTGGCTCTTAGTGGCTGTGGGAATGCTCGGAAAAAGTATTAGTTTACATGATTTGGAAAACCTATCCACCACCACCAATATGCATGTATTACCTCATGAGGTAGGGAGGTCGGTCATGAAGTTCACTCCCAAAGGAGACCAAGGTCGCTGGGGATCTGGCAGAGGTCTGAATTTCCCCTCAGGTAAATGTTGGGGGCTGTTAGCTTGAGTGCAGACAGTACATCCATCTACGTATTGGTGCACTTGGGCTGACATTCCTGGCCACCAATAGTGAGACTGCAGTAAGGTTAACGTCGCCGTGAAACCTGGATATCCTGTGCCTGGAACTGAGTGGATTGTTTCTATTAGAGGTAGACAGAAGTTGACAGGAACTAAAGTACAGTTGGGGGAAGTTTCTGGAGGTGGCGGATGATCAATCAGAGTCCACTGGATGGCTCCTTCAACAACATGAGCTGGCAGAATAGTTTCAGGTTCATCAGAGGTCTCAGAAGATTTGTGCAACCTGAACAAGGCATCCGCATGATGGTTCTTGGAGCCTGGAAGATATTGAATGGAGGAGTCAAATCGTGTGAAAAAGACAGCCCACCTGGCCTGTCAAGGCTTTATGCGACGGGCCTCATGGAGATAGGCCAGGTTCTTGTGGTCAGTCAGAACCTGGAAAGGGTGTTGCACTCCTCCAGCCAATGCAGCCATTCTTCTAGGGCAAGTTTTATGGCTAACAGTTTTCTGATTATCCACATCGCAGTTCTGTTCTGCAGGGCTTAGTTTCTTCGAGAAAAATGCACATGGATGGAGGCGAGATGGTTGGTCAGACTTCTGCAACAACACCGCCCCCACCCCCATAGTGGAGGCATCCACTTCTACACAGAAGGATAGATCAGGATTTGAGTGCCGTAGGACAGGTGCAGTGGTGAAGGCTTTTTGGAGAAGATGGAGAGTGGTTTCAGCCTCAGGAGTCCAAGTGGGGGTTTATTACAGAGTAAAGAGGTCAGTAGTTCCGCTGGAGTACTGTAGTTTCAGATGAAATGTCTATACAATTTTGCGAAACCTAGAAACCGTTGGAGAGCTTTAACATTATCAGGTCGGGGCCAGTCTAAGACTGCCTAGCTCTTGTGTTGGTTCATTTTGACCCATTCGGGTCCCACCACGTAATCCAAGAAATCCACTGTTGGTTGATGGAAAGAACATTTTTTAGACTTGAGGAACAGCTGATGATTGCAGAGCCATTCCATCACCCGGGTTAGGTTGTGGATGTGAGTATGGAGATCTGGGGAGAAGATGAGAAGGTCATCAATATTAATAAGGAGGAACTGGTGGAGCATGTCACAAAAGATTTTGTTCCTAAAACCTTGGAAGACTGACGGTATGTTAGCTAGTCCACATGGCATTACGAGGTACCTGTATTTGTCAGTACTCTGGTTCAGGGTCCGATAGTCGATACATGGTCTCAGGCCCTTGTCCTTTTGCTCTATAAAGAAAAAGCTGGAGGCTGCCGGAGAGGTAGAGGAGCGAATATAACCCTGTGCTAAGGCCTCGGCCACATACTCCTTCATAGCTTGATGTTCCGGGATGGAGAGGGGGTAAATCCGGCCTGCTGGTAATTTATTACTAGTAATGTGGTCAATAGCACAGTCCCAGTGATGGTGAGGTGGTAGTTAAGTTGCGCGGCGAGGACAGAATACATCTTGAAATTGTCGATAGGCAGAGGGAATGTGAAGGAGTGGTGCACTGCCGGGGCTCTCCACCGAGGTGGCTCCGAGAGTTAAGCTAGTTACTGGTTGTCCTTGGGGTAGTTGAGGGAAGCATGTAGGAAAACAGGTGAAACCCCAAAGCAGTTATCCCCTGTATCCCTGGAGAAGATAGAATAGAATAGAAATACTTTATTAATCCCTTTGGAGAGTCCTCAGAGAAATTTGGATAGGAGAGTGTTCCTGTAACCAGGGTCGTCCAAGAATAATCAGTTCAGTTCAGTTTTTGCCATTTGCAGTAAAAAAAAAAACCACACTGTCAACATTTAAACAGACAAAACATACAAAACATATCTGATGTAGAATGCTCTAAGACCAGAAAAGCAATTTCCTCACTGTGCAAACACCCTCCTGAAAGGGATAATGGTGGAGTTTGGAGATGAATGGTACACTGTGTAAGGTTCTTGCCTGTGACAGACTGGATGTTTAAATGCCCCGGGAAGCAGTGGCATCGGAGCTGTAGGCGCTATCGCAAGGAGCCGGATATAAAGTTTCCTGCTGAGCCGGAGTCCAGGAGGGCAGTGACTGAAAGGGAACCAGTTGGCAGGGACAGGGTGACAATCATGGTGAGAAGATCAGAATGAATGTGACTGACTGAAGCAGTCACCAGGGATTGGGGAGGACGAATGGGGCATGCCTCTAAGTGGGGGTTTGCCTGGCCACAATATAGGCAAAGACCCTCAGTGAGTTGGTGATGCCACTCCGTGGGGGTGAGACACATGGCTTCCACCTGCATGGGCTCGGCCTCAGCCATGGATGGTACAACGGCAGCAGGGAGGCAGGTCATGCAGGCAGCTCTCTCACTGTAGCGCAACCCGTATTGTGAGCTAAATAAACCTTTCCAAACCGAAGCTGTCGTCATAAGATGATAACTGGAGGCAGAGCTCGGGATCCAGGCTCATGCGAAAGTGGGTGAGTAGAACCATCTCGTTCTAACCATTAGAGGCAGCGAGTGTACGGAAGGTGAGGGCGTGGTCAGTAATTGTCTGGCGTTCCTGCCGTAGCCGGAAGAACAGTTCTTGGATTGAAGGATCTCCCTGCTGGAGTCCAAAAACCTCCTGAAAGTGTGAAACAAGTATAAGATTGAGTGATGGCACCTTCCTGTTGCCAGAGCACCTCTGCCCACTGGACAGCATAGCCAGAGAGGAGGGAGATGACGCAGGCGATCTTTAAGCTCTCTGTTGAAAAATCAGCCGGGATTCATTTCCAGGGAGAGTGCACACTGGAGTAGAAACTCATTACATCAATGCGGGTCTCCGGAGTAATGGTTCGGTGAGGCCATTGGGCTGGTGGTGGCAGATGACGCCATCACATTTCTGTTTTGGTTGGACCTTCTGTTAGGAAGGACCCAACAGACAGATTAGATCTTTAAGGATTTTAATGAAGAACAGATTGAACACAATGCTCTTACGGTGGATGACAGAAGCACTGGAGACCTTCAGAAAAAAAGGTGAGTCTGGACCAGGAAGGGAAAAGAAGGAGAGTTTGTCTATGCTAGAACAAGGTCCTACAAGGCGTGACTGTGGAGCTGGTGTATAAAAGGCTGGTTGCGTTATGTGATCACAGCTGTGGATAATCAGTACTCAGATGACTGAGAGCGGGAATGCAGGGAAGGAGTACGAGTGTCCGTGGCAGAGCCTGGTGCAGGCGTTACAAAAACACACACACACACACACACACACACACAAACTCATTCTTATGGTTTTTTTTATCAAGAATACTTTTATAAACGTATAAACTTCTAACAGGAAGAAAAACTCAGCTTTTTTTCTTGGTGAAGGGACCAAAGACATGTTGGTGTGTTAAATATCATTTGTTTTTATTTGTGAAGCGTTCACAGTAAAATCTAAGAAATCTCATTTGTACAATGGAGATTTTTATTACTTATTTTGTAAGTGTTTATTTTATTATAATTTTTGGACAACTCTGAGCTTCACATTACCAACAGCCATTCATTTAGCCTGGACCAACTGTTACTTTAAACATTTTCTTGAAGTGCTGCAGAAAAATCACAGAGACGTAAGTGGATCTGAAGCCTCCCACAGAAACACAAGTGCCGGCTGTTCACGTTCTGCTGGACGAGCTGGAGGAGCTTCCCAGGAAAACAGAATCCTGCACACTGTTCCTCAGACCTGAGCAGGAAAATAAGCTGATTTATTTCAGAGAACTGAAGTCAGACCCGCCCGAGGACGAATCGGAGCTAGAGCAGCTTTTGTGAGGAATAAGATGTTTGACGAGTGAGGCCCCCTGAACGCTGAGCCTTCTGACCACAAATAAACACCAGCCTCAGCGGGGCCTGCGCTCCGGCCCCTGCATGGTCAGCACCGCGAGCGCATCAATCACAGCTGGAGCCGGGGCTCCCCAAGGTGGCTGCAGCTGCCGCTCGGCGTGCACACGCACACATGCACAGGAACATACACACACACACACACAAGCAGAACAAAAGAAAACAAAAAACATAAAATGTGAATTTGATCTTAAATATTTTCTATCACATTTTTTATTATTTTACTGTTATAATGATAATCATATATGACAAAAATAACATGTATGAAGTTAGATTGTTTCCTTTAGGTTGTGTCCTGATGTGATGATGAGGAGCAGTGAAGAAAACAGCAAATCTTACTTCACAGACAGCAACAGTCAAAATAAATGACGTATACAATTATTTTTATTATTATTTTTACTATTATTATTAGTTTTATTTTAATTATTATTATTATTATCATAATTATTGTTATTATTATTATTATAATTATTATTATTACTATTATAATTAGTACTGGTAGTAGGAGGAGGAGGAATATTGTAGTGATTTTTTTAATTCAGACTGATAAATATAAATTTTGAAACCTGATTTTAATTTTTTATGATACAAGATAATAAAACAAAAAAAGTGATAAACAGTTTTAATCTTTCGTTGTTTTACTGTGTACACAAAGAGAAGCTGAAGGATAGAAGGTTAAACAGAGACATAGGCAGGTCTGGTCTTCCTGTAGTTTGTGGGATCAGGTGAGGAGGAGGGGCTTTATGCAGCAATAATAACTGATTGTATGAGAGGAATAAAATAATGTAGCTGCTGGTGTTACACACAGTATTCACGTGCGTGACACAACTGAACGTGTGATACAGATGAAGTGTTATCAGCTCATCTAAGTGCATCTGCAGCTGAATTTCTCTCCAGCAGGAAGGATCACTTCATTATTTTTATCATCTTAAATGAGTTTTCTTGCTTCTGTATGCTGAGCTTAATTTTCCTCATTTCATTTCAGCTTGTTAAACTGCATTTGAAAACATCTTCAGCCTTTCCTGGTCCACAGTGCCCCCTGCTGGTTCAAGACTCAAACCAAAACTGGAATAAAAACCATCCCATTCCCCGCACTCCAGAGAGACAGTTCAATCATCATCATTTCAGATGAGTGAAACAGAACTCAGATGTTGCTCTGAGGCAGCAAACATGAAATCTGAGAGTTTCTCTCAGACGTCTGAAGTCTGAAGTCAAAGCTTCAGTACAACAGCTCATATTTCTGTTCGCTTTGCCAAGTTAATACCAAAAACTCCGCAGCTAGAAAGTGTCACCCCAAAAAATGTCAACAAAATAAATCTGATGCAAAAAAGACAAAAAGAGACTGACGCTCACACAAGTCCTCACACAATTCAATGTTTAATAAACAGAAATTCAGACTTTACTGATTATCTTTACAAACAAAAAGGTTCAGTTGTGGACTGGAAATATTTTCAGATGAATCTAAAATCTCTGGTGTCAAGTCTTTACTGGGGAAAACCATCCCTGTTGAAACAGACCAGAATAAAATGGGAAAGTAAAGAAATGACAAACTAAATCTGGAAAATATCCATTTTCTCTCCTTATAACGAAGGTGTTGTTCAGCGTATAAATGTGCTGAAGGGAGAGAAAATGGTGCCAGCTGAATATTCATTCCCTGGATGGAAGCAGCCGACATCTGGCGGAGTGATAGATATCTGTCAGACAGCACCAGAAACCAGCTCGCGTCCTGCAGCAGACATGTTCAGCTGCAGCTTTTCTGTGTTGAGCAAAGACGGAGCTTTCTGACCTACATGTGTGTGATTTATGTTCTAATTGAAAGCAGCTTAGGGAAGCATTAATTAGTCCAGGGTTCTTTCCTCCTCTGCCATCATCAACACATCCTCTCAAAGCTCTCCATCTAATTGATATTGTGAGCACAGATCATAAAATTTACCTAAATCAAATAAAACATACTTAATTGGCCGACTTATTAAATTTCACAGTCCATTATGAAAATTGATATTATGTTCCTTTTGTGGAGGAGGTAATTGAATTTCTAATAGAACATTTAGGTTTTTTAAATGACCTTTTTTCAATTAAAACTCTTTAATTGAAGCTGTATCGTTTTCCATTAGTTGATGTCATTTAATTAAACGGTATCAGGATATATAGGACACTTCGCTTCTCACTTTTTACACTTCTTATCGCCATCTGAAGAAAACTCACATAACCAATGGTCTTCATATCACCATATTGTTTATAAAAACAGGAGCTTTAGAAATACGTACTTCCAAATTTTGGCACAAAGATAAATGGTCAGAAATTCTGTTGGCATGCAAAAAGGTTCCAGATAGTCACATCATCCCTCATTTATCAGGTAATCGTATGACTGAAATCAAGGCTCGGCATTTATTAATGTAGATGTGAGCTTGGATACGATCGATCTCACGACAGGTCTGAGATCGAGTAGCAAGTTTGAGTCCGTGTGGATCAGCGTTGCAGCTGAAAATAATTATTAAACCTCAAACTGTCTCAGCATCAGCAGCTGCGTTCAGGACTCAGAGAGAACCCATTTACAAGAAAGCATTAAAATGGATCCCAAAACCAATAGAGTAAAATATCGTACTGATATGCTTGGAGTGCACACGGACACACTTAAAATGATTTGGGAAAATAACAAATATGATAAACATCCAAAGCAAACACATGACAATTAGAACAGCTCAGATTTAACAAATCATTAAACTCCACAGTTAGACACAATGATCAATACAAACATATCTGTGTTACTGCCACAGGGCAGGGGCAGATTCAACAGTGCATAAACACGTGCACAGTAGAAGCGGCTTCGGGTTTCTGGAGGGCAGGTGGATGTGTCTCGGACCAGCGGGGGACACTGCTGTCCTCTCCGGAGAATGTCTCTGATATAATTCTTTCCTGCGTTGTCCTGCACACCATGCTTCGGCTAACGGAGCCTTTTGATGCCCTGATGCAGGCAGAGGAGGACGTCCGGGGAGCAGAGCCAAGCCGGAGGAGGACGTCCGGGGAGCAGAGCCAAGCCGGAGGAGGACGTCCGGGGAGCCGAGTCAAGCCAGAGGAGGATATCTGTGGAACCTGCCCAGCTTCTGGAGGCTGTAAAAGGGGCTTTGTATAACAGAACCTTGAATACAACAATGCTAAGCTAATGTAGGTAAACAGAAACGTTTAACCATTGTTTATAATTTCAAGTGCGCAAAGTAAAGAACTGTGACTTTTGGTCACCAGGCATGGGCTGTTATCCAGATTAAAAGCCAAAAAAACATTAATGATGGGCATATATAGGCTACTTGTTGAGAATTTTCGGATCAACAACAGTGAGACTATTAACTGCCTTGTGAGGCTCTTCCGTGAAACGTTTTTGCTCACCCCTTTGACTCTGGTTGTTAGGCTGCCAAATAGAACATTTTTATTCTTTTTCCAAAGAAAGAAACTTTTTGGAGGTGGAGACTGAAACCCTCACTTGTGAGGACAAGTAAGGATTTCAATCCACCTCTTAAAAGTTTCATTTTTTGGCAGAACGTCTCCTCTCCATGGTTTGACCTCACTGGGCGTGGCCTCTAGAACACAAATAATTAAGCGTGTACCACATACATGACGATGGGTTTTAGTTGCTGTATTTATCAAGGCCCGATCATTCCTACGCTGGGATTGTTCAGAGTCGAACGTTTCGTAAATCACACATAAGATCATTCCTGTGATCAGATGTGATCTCATTTCCATGTTGGTTTAATAAATGAGGGCGACTGTGTCTCAGTGTGGAAAAGGAAATAAAGTGTGACTGAAGCAGTGATATACTGCCAACGTTCTCTTTACTTTCTGTCGACGTTCTGTTGACTTTGTTGATGTTCCGCACTGCCGTAATGTTTTACCGATGTTCTCCTTGTTTTGTGTATTATGAGATCATTACTGATTATTCATTGATCATCCAGCTTGTTCATGTTTGTTTGACATGTTCCACCCAGTAGACCTGGACTACAGAACATTTCTGTAATTCACAGAATTGAGATGAGCTTTGTTGGCATTTCAACAGAAATAGTCCACCTTCCAGCATTCTGGTCCGCTGGACAAATCATTTCTCTACTGAAATCCGTGGTCCATTTCAGAGCTGCGTCTTGGTCTAATCTCTGAAACGTCTGCAGCAGGACTCCACCAGGTCTGATCTGCATTTACAGGAGTTGAACCTGACAAAGTGGATGCTAGCATGGCCGAAACAGACAATAATGTGTTAATCCACAGTGATTAAGATATACAGATCCTCTCAAGCCCAGAAGAAGGAGCTGCATACTCTCATTTTATATGAAATCCAGCAGAGGCATGCACAGACATTTTGAGGGGCTCAGTTTAAAAAAAAAAGGGCACTTTGCAGAGCTCGTGGAACCCCCACCTGTGTTTATTTACAGTGGGGAAAAAAAATAAAAACATTACAGGCTTTTATGTACTTGCAAATTTATTGAAACATGTTATTGTACATGAACCTGGTACTGATATGATCTTCCTATCTTCCTCATCCTCCATGTAGATGGTCTACTGATCCATTCAGTGACTAACTCCAGTCTGCAGCCGCCATTTTCTGACTTCAAGGCCTCACCACCAAATTCTAATTGTTTATTTATGATGGTCAACATTTCATTATTAGCCTACAATAAATACAGTAAATACAAGGTAACTGTGAATTCTAACATGGAAGCAACTTCTATTTGTGGGGCTACAGAATAAAGTACTGGGCTAATAAAGCTTGAACCAGATCTGGCTGCCAAACCACATAGTGGACACGTTTACAGTCAATAAAATATGTGGAAGAGTTCATTTTTAAAAACCTGAGGTCCCCCAATCACCTTAAAGCGCTTTGAGTGTGTAGAAAAGCACTATAGAAATGTAAGGAACTATTATTTAATATTAATTATTAAAAGGCCT
>JBAGKM010000017.1:33354493-33369806 GCA_037177155.1 Melanotaenia catherinae | reverse complement strand
ATAAGAAAAAAGAAGAAAAATGCAAGCAGAAAGGAGAGCAAAGCAGGAAGCGTCCGCACGGCAGCAAAGCAGGAAGTAGCAGTACAAGTAGCACTGAAGTGGAAGAATTGCCTGGATTCCAGGTCTGGCACGTGCACGATTAAAAGTAGGAAAGAAATAATTTGTTTTCCTACAAGGTGCTCAGAGAAGAGTGGGAGGAGATCGTGCAAACCATGTTTGCGCTTGGATTTAGAGGCTGTTGGGAAATGAAAGGTCGCAGTTTTGGTCCCTATGTACCCATTAACCCCCAAGTTATAGCTATAAACGAGCTGACCTTACTGATCATATACCTAAACCTTCATGTTAAAGTTAAATGAAACTGAAAGTTTTATTTATGCTTTATAGTCAAGGTTTTTGACTGTTTTGACTATACACAGTGATGAAAAACAAAAGAAAAAAGATATGTTTGAATAATCAACATACCCTCCTCCAGTGAAGCTCAGGCAATAATACAGCACTTTGAGAGACAGCGCTCTAATAATGAGAATGAAAATCACAATTAATTTTAGAGTAATTGTTCATATGCATGTATCTATTATTGTTATAGAAAACATATGATGAAGTGAACTCATACAACTGTGCAGGTGATGTGACAGGAAATGTATGTGGAGAAGAAAATACAATTTTATCATTACAAGAAAAATAGTTCAAGTGAACCTAGTATTGTTTTGTCATACATTCAACATTAATTAGTAGTTAGAGTTATTTATTCCCAAATAGAAAAATCAGCGAGGGTAACAAACATTTTAAATTATTTATAGAATTAATTAATTACTCATTCTTAAGTTACTTTTTTCTGTTATACTGTATTAAGTTGTCCCCCACTTTTATTTGTTGTGCTGAGTTTATGGAGCATTTTTAGCCACTCATAATTCTTTATGACCCAGATCTGCCAAGTACACAGGCAGTATGGCAACTGCTAATATAAGGATGAAAATAGTGAAAAGAGGGAAAAATCTGATGCAGAGATAAGACATTTTTCTGTTAGTGGTCATTGCTATTCCCTCCATATCACTGCTGCATGCAGGCAGAAATCCACATTCCAGTGGATAAGATAAGACCTCCAGAATGAGTCCAACTCACAAAGAACCACCAGTAATTGTTTCAACTTCTGACATCTATGAAGCAGCAAGTTTAGACGTCAGAAGAGTCCAGATGTGACTCAAATATGCTGTGACTGATGGCTGAACCAAATTTATATAAGCACATTCTTAAAAATGCATGTTCTTCTGTAACCAGCCTGCAGCAAGCACCTGCTTTCTGCTGAGTGTTATTTATATTCTCCCCTCAGTAGAGTTCCAATTATATTTTCCTTCAATAGAGCTTCATTAAAATCTAATTATTCCTGCATGAATTGTTGCTAAATTGTTGAAACACAATCTGAAGAAATATTTATATGAGGGATAGTTTGGTTAGAAAGATAGAAATTGCCCTGCAATGAACTGGTGACCTGCCCAGGGTGTACCCTGCCTCTCACCTGCTAAATGCTGGGTTAGGCTCCAGCTTCCCTGCAACCCTGAATTGGACAAAGTGGTAAAGATAATGGATGGATGGATGGATGGATGGATGGATACATGTTTTATGCCAAGCAGAAACATTTATGTTTTTGCAGGAAACTAGAAAAAAAAATATACTAAAACATATCATGAGCAGAAATCACGGATATTAAAAATGCACTGTTTGGTTTGCAAAATAATGTGACACATTATGTTTTCCACAGTGTGTAATTATATACATGCAACTGAATGTTTTAATGCATCAAACAGTATTATGCAGTTGTAATTATAGTGACGTGGTTTAAGCCAGCTTTCCACTGATGGAACAAGTATACATGTTTCCAACAGTAGAAAAAAACAAACACAAAAATAAATAAATAAACAGCAGTGTCTTTTAACCTAACTCAAATTATGGCTGTTCTTTTTTTTCTTTTTCATTCTCAAACATTTTGCAACGCAGGAAGCCAGCAATTAAAAGATGATCTGATATATTCAGATGAACCAAGAAAGTGATTCCACCCATAAAACCTAGAAAGAAAAGTGAAAAGCATTTGTGAGGAAGTTGTTAAGAAGCACTATGAGGCCAGTCTATAAAGACGTGATTGTTAAATGCTACATTAGATATAAAGAGGCTGCTGTCAGACAACTTCTACAGCTTGAAATTGTCAGTATTTTTGGGAGTGGTGGTAGTGGGTGGCGGGGGTCACAGAGCACAAAAACAGTGATCTAATGATTTTAGACGTGAAAAGAAAGTTTTCTAATGCAATCTGACGGAAAAACTCCAGATGTCTGCTGGAGAAGTTTCCTTTGTTCAAACAATGAGATGAAGATGGAGGAAAAAGAAGTCGGCTGAAACTGATCACCACTCATTTAATACCATTTGGTCAGAATGAAGAATAATTTAGATATTCCAGATATTAATAATAAAACATCATGTCTGGTTTTCACTGCAACATCTTTGACATGGTAACGAAAAGAAGTGTGAAAACGATCAGAGGATGCGTCACTGATGGTCTTTATAAAAACTTGTTTTACCATTAAAGCCTTAATTAATGAACATCATGTACAAGGAACATTAAGTTAAAGACTTTGCTTTAATCTCCATTAGCTTGCATGGTTTAGCTGGATATTTGTTGATTTGTTCCTACAGATGGTATAAATATAAAAATATAGGTAAAAACTAAAGGAAGTTACTAATTTAACAGTGATCTGATCCTAGAGGAAACCATAGGCAGTCGATCTTTTATAGTTAAATCTATTTATTAACATGCAAGACAAAATGTGCATGAAGCAAATCCAGTGTTTTCTTTTAAATATAGAAGATCTCTAGCTATTCATGTTGTTGTATTGAGTTAAATTTGGAGTCTATACGGTTTCATCAACATTTTTGTATTGGCTCATAAATTATGGCTTTGTTGGAGCATTTAGTATCTATTTATGACGGCCCCTTTCTAACCCTGATAACCTTACAAATACTGAAAACACTGGCTTTGTTAGCTAGCTACAACAACTTGCGCTGCCGCTCTTAACAATTTATCAAATTCGATCTTATTTCCGTGATACAAATTCTTCCCTGGGGGCCAGAATTTGTAGAAAAACCTGTGCTCCATATTTATATTTCTTTGGAAAGATGAGATGAAATGGATTCAATTTGTTTAGAGCCAATTTCAAGAACGACACCACTAATCAGCACATACTCAGAGAGCTGCAGTTACACTGAGCAGATTCATCTGGGAGTTAATGATCACCCACTTCAGAGTAGTTTTACAAACTTTCACTGTAGAAAGCTGTAATTAATTAATAAAATGTTGTTACTGATGAACATGGCAGACTTTCCACCCTTTCCATCCAGTAAGAGAAACTAGTTGACCCACTTATAAGTTCAACACAATCAGTAGTATTCAGCATAATTATGTACCGTACTAAATGATGTATTTTTCATTTCATCTGCTCTGACATAGCTCCTCTTTACTGAACTGTAGTAATTTTAGTAAAAGTACTTTACTAACCATTTGCTCCAACTTGGATTACTACATAAAGGAATCTTTATCCTATTACATTTAATCATGCTTTGAAGAACATGCAGAAACTCGGTAATACAATTAACCATATAAGTTAAACATAGTTTTCAAGGTTCATATATAAATCCAATGAAGTGCCCCTAAAGCGTATTACTGATGGCTCTAAAACATCCGACTCATATAACCCCCCGTTTAAAGAGCAACTTATCCTATGAAACATAAAAACTGTGGATTTTTCCATAAGTGATTAAAAGTGTTTTAAGTGATAATTACTCCTCCTGATAAGTGTGCTGGAAGTCATTAAAAAAATAAGATAACCCCTTCAGTAAATTGGTTTTAGGCCTAAAAGATTTTTTTTTTCTTTTTTTATCATGTTGTCAAATTTCATGTATCACTCATCAGTTCTGCTCCTCAAAAGATCAGGATGGACGCTGAACTTCAGGCTTCAAAACAGCACTGGAAACCAGTCAGAGTTTTGGTAGTCTAACATAGAGCTATGCAGCCAGACATTTACAAATGTTCACTATGGCAAGGTCTGCACGAACACAGAAGAGGCTCTACTATGATGACTAAACACCACATGAAGTGCAAGGACGTTTGAAATTAGTCAGATCATTCCACTGATGGTTATTGAAAACCATTTTTAGGTGGAAAACCATCATTCTACTTGAAGAAGTGCAAAACTCCCAAATTTGTCTAAATATTGTGGGATTTGGGGCTGGGCCAGATCTGAGGTGACAGGATTCACTAACTGGAAACTATGAAAAAGAAAATCACAAAAAGGATCTGGTAATGAACAATGAAAACCAAGGAGAATGTATACTGGGATGGTTGATTAGATGAGTGGATACAGGTGGGTGATGAACAATGAGAAATAGGTGACAACACAATGATCTAGAGAGCATAAAGAGGTAAAGTGATGACACCGATGAGCACATGACATTTTCTTCTTTTCCCTCAATCACCAGGTTGGAAACATTAAACTGGAAGTCAGCTGTTGTTGCTGCATGTTGTGGACAATGATAATAATGCCTCAGAGAAAGTTGCAAATATACTGGGTTTAAAGGGACCGATGGGAGCAGTACGCTAGTGATGGGCCGTTCACGAACGAGCCAAATCTTTGTAGGGAACGAGAAGAGCAGACTCCCCTGGGAAGAGCCAAATCTTTAGAAGATCTTTAGCTTGATCGGTAAACCATGCGACCAATCACATGAGATATATATATAGTTGTTTACTTAAAGGGTGATTAAAATATTAAAAAGTACCTCTGTATTTTTTCTATAGAAAAAAAAAAACTAATAAAACATTGCATACAAAACATCAATAATTGCACAATTAGGCTAAAATAGAAGCTATGAGTGATACTAAATGAAAGCCATTTAGTAGCTGAAAGAGCCAGTTCTTCTAATGCTGAGCTCACACCAAACGATTTTCACGAACGCAGACTAAAAACGGAAATCACCATTAAGTGTGGCTTTGCATCTCCACCAGGTGTTACACCAACTCATCAGAATCTGGAGGGATGAATGAGTTTCTCTTCTTTTCTCATTTGTTAGATCATTATACTGTAACACATAAATGATCCACAGCAGACGTTTACTTCTTAATAACCATCCGCTCCTCTTTCTGGACGCTCCACCTGCAATGTTTCATCACCGCTTTTTGTTTGTCTTTTTTTTTTTTTTACATCTGTTTTTGCAGGTGTCCTGACTGTTGGGATTCCTTGATCGTGTTTTGTCTCTGCGACTTGCAATAATATCAAACATGTTTGATATTGTCGCAGATCCAAGACTAGGGAAAGACTGACGTTGAACAGCGCTGATTACCAGCTCACACCTAACAACCGAGATGACGGGTTTAGGAAGATTTCCTAAAGACTTCCGTTTTTAGTCAGCGATCATGAAAATCGTTTGGTGTGAGCCCAGCATAAGTAAGTGATGCCCTGCCATTCGGCTACCATCTCGGCAATCAATCCCATCTTCTGCTGTGTGAGTGAAGTCACGTGCCTTCCACACATCTGTTTGATGAGGTACAGTTTTCTCTTTCCCATTTGAACTGTTAATCTGGAGGAAAGCAGTAGAATTACTACACTATAAAACTAACATTACCAGTTAAGGTCAAACTGCAACCGACATCCAACAGAGACTGTGACAAGATCTTTGGATTTAATGCTGCATCAGTCAGGAAGACTGTGTATGTAAAACTTGACTCAGTCAAGTTACATACACAGAGTCAAGTTTTAGTTTCTCACTGTTTGCTGAAGGTTGGTGAAATCTTGTTGAGCATTTGTATCCATTGTGAGTGCAAATCAGCCAGCAGGCTAAAAGTGTCCTCCCCTCAGTCGTTTGCTGTTAATAGAACACATGGTTTGAGTTTATTTTGTGTTTTCACAAAGCTGCTTAACTTGTTTCCACTTATTTGATCACATATTGGATTTGTTTTCTTACTTTGCATACTATTGATTGCCCACTGGTAAAAAAAGATTTTTTTTTACTTTTTCTTCTTTACTATTGGGATCCTTGAATAAATTCCTAGTTGTCTTACTTCAGCCATTTTAGTTTTTGTGTGCAAGTTGCCCTGAAGTAGGGGTGCCCCATCTATCTAGCTTTGTATAAGTAAGAGAGGGTGGTGCTAGCTTAACTGTGGCCAAGAGCGCTTTAAATGTCAACTAGGCCCCCATAACTACATACTGTTGCCCCGGATAAAAACTGAGTCAGAAAGGCATCCACATACTTACTGTTGTTGTAAGTGCTGGGGCTACTGGTACTGAGGGGGAGGGGGTACAGACTTAGATCTAGTATTCTCTCAGTCTTTCAGGGTGGGCTTTTATTGTTCTCCCCTACCTAGTGGGCTTATTCTTAGCTACAAAGTGACATCACGAACAGGATACAGCCCCATATCTGCTTAGGAAACCTCACAGTGTCGTATTTAGCTTTTAGGCAGCAGGTGCAATATGCCAGAACTTGAAGATTTGAGGAAGGATTTTGTTGAATTTCAGAGTACCCTTGCAAAGCAGGCAGGTGCTTTACAGCAGGCCAGAGATGAAAAAAGAAGCACTTTCGTTTGCAAAAGCAGTTATAGATCAGCAAACAGTAGCCAGCAAAAAGTGGAGATGAAATGGTTGAGGAATGGGCCTCTGTAATGGAAAGACAGGGACATATTATAAGGAGAGAGCCTGTCCCACACCCTGATGAAGTGTTAAAGGAACAATTGGTTGTGCTTAGCCAAAAACAAGGTGGAACTGAAAGAGTGATAACCTATGCAAGCTGTGGGCTTAGGGGCTCTGAGAAGAATGACAAGTACTATAGTGCCTTTAAGTTGAAGCTCCTGGCCCTCAAGTGGGCCGTTACTGAAAAGTTTCTAGACTATTAGATGTTCTCCAGGTTTGTAGGGCAGTGGACAAGATCTTGCTAAAACACAGCTAATTAGCACAAACTTGGCTGGAAAGAAACAAGAGGATGGTGTACAAGGTAACAACTCTTTCACAGATAGTTCTCCCTGGAATGCTCTTGGTGCAAAGCCAAAGAGTAAATCATCTCACAGGGAAACGGGAGGACGAGTATCAGGCAGAGCCCAATTTGCTAAGATTAGTACCGCAACCAGCAGGCCTGCTCTGCCATCCAGACCAAGCACCTCCTGAACCCCTCTCCCTAGCAAGACACAGTCATGGCCAGTTGTCAGATGGAAAACTAACAACAATTCTCCTCCTCAACAAGCAGACATGCAACAACAGAACAGGTTTGCTCCACTGCTGCAAGATTCTGGATCTATATCTGATGGCCGGGATGAAATCTCCTACACACTTGGGTCAGACCAAAGAACAACTCAGAAAGTAAATGCAAATGGCTGGGCCTCAGACTCTGATTGTTGATGACTTTGGTATGAAAGACATGAGAAACGTGAAAAATAAAATAAAGTGCTGAGCTTTCCCAAGGAGATGGGAGCAGATGTGAAAGACTAAATTAAATCCAAATTGTGGCTGAGCACCCAATGGTGGAAAAGCTCGTCCTGCAAGTGGGGAGGAACAATGCTGTGAAGCAACAATCTGAGGAGCTGAAACAGGACTTTACTGAACTGCTGGATACGATCAGCTGTCTGGATGCCCTGATATTTATCGGTGGCCTCTCCCTCCCATCAGAGGAGGAGTTGAGAGATTCAGTAGGCTGTTTAGTCTGACTCCATGACTTTCGGCTGCATGTACCACACATCCAGTTCATTCATAGACAATTTCAGCTTCTTCTGGGACCACATGCACTTTTTTAAGCCAGATGGATTCTGGCTGAACAGGTCAGGTTGTTCACCTCCAACCTGTTTTATTTTCTGAACAGACTCTGTTCCCTCGGACAAGAACAGACAAAAGAGACCAAAACAATGTAAAAAAGACAGAGCTTAGAGGAAACCTTGACAAAAAACCCCTCCTGGACTTCACCTCCCAGATGAAGGAGCTGGTCAGTATGGCAACCAAACTGACTCCATTCCCCAGTCCCATCTTTTCACCTCCAAACATCCCACTTCATCCTCCCCCACCAGTTTCCCAGCGAGCTCTGACCCAGTCATCCCAGCCCCATTGCCCACTTCCCCTCTTTCCACAACGAAACCAATGTCCTCATCTGTTTCCAGCCTGATAACAGTGGGTATGCCAATGGATATGTGGGTGCTCATGGCTCTCTCCAGGACAAGCTGGGGCCTGAAATGCAAGTAGTTTCCCTTTTCCCTGTTTTAATAGGCAACAAAAAGACTAATAAATGTCCAGAGAAGCCAGATTCACCCAATACATTCTATAAATTTATCACACCTTGTGTTCATTCCTCATCACCCTCAGCCTGCCCAGAACAACACCTGGACAGGTAATGTTTTTAGCACACTGAAGCTAGCTTTGCTAAATGTCATTTTAATCAATGATTTTAATACAAAGCACAAAGTTAATCTCTTGTTTTTACCAGAAAGCTGGCCAGACAGAGAAAATGATGGCTTGTTCTTACAGAAGCAACCCCTCCAGACTTTAGCTCTGTGGGTGGAGCTAGATCACATCAGAAAGGTGGAGGAGGGGCTGTTTGCTTTAATGACTCCCTCCTGTGCAGCAGGTATCCTAGAAAAACTTTGTGTCTCTCCAGATGACCTCCCCTCTCATGTGTTGTTCCTTGACATATACTGGCCACCTGACCATTGAGCAGCGTTTCTGATGACGTTGCTGAATGCTGTCAGTAATCTGTCTCGACTTTGACTGTAAATTTTGTGGTGATTCCAACATTCATGCAAATAACCTGCAGGACAGAGGGACTTTGACAGCCCTGGGCTTGCCGGCTTGTTGGGCCTGAATGTAAGTGGACTGTGCCAGTGCTTGCAGGTGATTGGCCCTGATCCTGTGTCTGCGGCTCCGCCCTCCTTCTCTAGGATTGGTTGCCAGCAGCTTCGTCTCATCTGTGACTGGCCAGTCATAAAGATTCCTTGCTATATAAGCTCCTGATCATCTTCATTCTGGGCAGCTGTGTCAGATTGGAGCAAAGTTTGCCACTATGGGCAAGAGTTAAGTGTGATTACAGCTTAGCTTGCCACTGACATGACGTGCACCCCTGCTATGCATACGGTTACGCGGATGGTTATATTATCTTATGATTAGTCAATTTGGGATTACAAGTTTACTGATATCTGGATCTTCTCACTGAATTTGAATAGTAACTGTTATTTTTAAAAGCAACACCCAGTGGATCAAGTTGATGAGAGGCTGATCGAATTACTCCTTTGTTTTCTTCCACAAGCCAATAAAGACAATGAACCATACTGGATGCCATTGTTGTTTTAAAACAGAAAATTTAATCTTTTCTTCTGCTACATTCATCAGGGATGTAATTTTATCATGGTTCATGTTTCTTCCAGGCCTGTTGTGATTGCTTCCTTAATCAGGTTCATTTGTTCCACCTTAGCTTCCCTAATTCCCCTCACCTATGCTCAGCCTTACTTAAAACTCTCTCCAGTCTGTTCTTCCCTGCCAGTTCATCGATAGCCTTGTGCCAAGTTGAGATCCAGTGTTTGTTTTCTATGTTATAATAATAATAATAATAAATTTTATTTCTTGGCGCCTTTCGACACCCAAGGTCACCGTACACAAAAGGAAAAGTAAATAAAAATATAGATTACATAAAAGTTAAAAGCAGATAAAGCACATTGATATAAAAATTAAACAAAACAGTCAGTTAAAATGAGTTATAGGGAGTATGCCAGTTTAAACAGGTGGGTTTTTTAGTGCACATGTGAACGATGGAAGAGAATCTTGGATGGAAGTGAGTTCCAGAGCCGGGCAGCAACTGAAGGTTCTACTCCCCATGGTAGAGAGACGGGCCGGGGGAACAGTAAGGTGAACGGAGGAGGATGACCTGAGAGTACGGGAGGGAGTGGCAATATGGAGGAGATCAGACAGATAACGAGGAGCCAGATTAAGAATACCTTTGAAAGTGAGGAGCAGTAACTTATAGTTGATTCGGTATTCTATTGGGAGCCAGTGGAGTTGTTGAAGTACAGGGGAAATATGTTTAAAGGAAGAGGTGCGAGTCAGGATACGAGCAGCAGAGTTCTGGAGAAGCTGCAGTACTTTGAATAATATTCAAAGTTATTCAAACAATAAATTGCATTATATTCTGTTGTACTGGCTCCTCTCAGGATGCAGGCTTTGTTGCCCAGGTTGCAGGGGATAGAGAGAAAAAAACAAACACTGCCCCAAGGCTGTCTAGCTCCTTAAAGTTGAACAACCTTAAAAAATCTTAAAAATGCACTATATAATCCAGTCACTATAAATGTGTTTATAACCTTTTAATTCTGTATGTTGCATTGTGTGTGTGTTGATCTTGTGTCTATTGATTTGTGTTTTAATTTAATTAATTAATTAAATTTTCTAATAAGTTACTTCTATACCCCTTCTTTTAAAATGTCCCTTGGGGACAAATGAAGTGATTTGAATTGAAGTGAATAATAAAACCGATCAGCAATCCCTGGGACACTTGAAAGATAGTTCTCATTAATTATGACACAGTACCATTGATTTGGATACTCTGCTGTCCAGTATTTTTGTTAACTTTTGACTCTTTCCAGTGAATAAAAAAAAATAAATAAAAAAAAGAGAGAGACAGAAGGAATCTGTGGGCTGAACCATTGCTTTGGGCATGTGTTGGCTCTGTCTGTCTGCTCCAGTCAGCCTTGGTTTGGTGGGAGGCCAGCCCTCTGAAACCTTTATCGTGTGTGCAACATTTCTACAGGGGGATTAGCACACATTACTGAAATGAGCGAGTGTGCGAGCTCAATGTGCAAACAAGTGTGTATTTACCATTGGAACGTTGTAGTTCTCTACATATTTCATGTTTCTTAAATGAGCGGCATCTGCTTTAGCCACAGGCTGATTATTCAAATAAGCCAGTTTACTTGTGATTTCTTTTTCAGCTTCTTGTTTAAATTTATAAAATCATGTTGTTTGGCACGCAAAAATGCTTTTTTTTGGGGGGGGGGGGCGTGGACCAGTAGAAAATACCTTAATCTTGTTTCTCAGTAATCTCTGTCAGGGTAATAACATGGGGCTGAAGTGGAATTGGGTTAAGTTCGGTTTAAGTGAAGCTAATCACTATTAAAGAGATGATTTTCTGAGTTTTTCATTTTGATAATAGCAATGAGAACTGCTCTTTGACATTGCTCCATAAGATATTCCTGCTCTTGAAAAGCTTGTATCACAGGATGGAAATGATGGTGTTGGTAAACAGTTCTGTTTGACTGACCACAAGAACAAAACACAGAAGGGGGACTTTAAGTAAATTTGCAACATCAACATTATTTTTGCGTTTAAAGCTAACAAATAAACACAAATTTGACACTGACCCTCCACTAAGCTCTTTTCTGGTGTCTATTAGCCCATACTAAATACTCCAGTGTATTATATATTTTCACTTAGAAATCGAAAGCAACATATGTTAATCCAAGATTACACAATGTACTTGTTAAGTGTGTGTGTGTTATTCTTTCCAACTTGCATGTCATGCACAAGTTATACATTCAAAGACAAATTTAAAATAATATCTAACAACATTTAAGACCTGCGGGATGGTGGGTCTTGAGTATCGGGGTTGGGGATCTTCTGATGTGGTTTTCAGGGAAAAGATTACTTTCTGCCTTCCCCTTTGCACTTCATGCAAAAGTAACAAAGGGACGTAACATAATCTGCAAACAACCTATTTTCCAGAACATTCACAGCTAGTAAGTGTGTGTTGATATTGGGTGCTGCTTCATGGCTTGTACTGCTTTCCAATAAATTACTGTCTTTAAGATTTATGCAGCATAGGTTATAGACTTATTTTTTGTTTTGTTTCTTCAAGTTGTCCGAAATTCATGTGTGAAAACAGCTTCATGCAAGGAAAGTAGCTTCAGGAGTAGCATAACAAATCAAACTGGAAAATGAATTAGTTTCTGAAAACATGTGGAAGTGCATAACGCATTTAGGGAGATGCAATCAGCCATTGCGTGATATGGATCTTACCTTTAAATTGGATTAATCAAGTCTCTAAAACAACACTCTTTCTGGTTGAGCAACTGTCACAATTTTATGCATTAAGTCAAATATCAAAGAGATCCACTTCTGGCAACAAGTTTAATGACTGAAATTTGATGTATGTAAAGTTTTTATACCAAACATTATGATCTTGAGAGCAACAATGGATTTAGCTATCAGAAGGCATGTGCTGATACTTCATGTGATCTTATGCTTCAGGTCGGGTATCATTACAATGCTGCAAAAAGTTCAACATGCCGGAAACCTACATAAAAAGCAATAAAACTACTGAGGACACTGGGAGTAGTGATTCACCTTTAAATGACTCCCAGCAACCCTATAAAAAGCTCCCCACTGTGAATTAGAAGTAATTTCTACTTCAACCCCAGCAGGCCGAGAGTTTGATTAATAAAATATTGAGGAGAGCCACCTTGTATCCACAACAGATGTTCTGTGTCATGTGATTCCTTACAACCAAGACTTTAATCAACACCATCTGAAGTAGGGAGAGAAGCTGGAGATCGAGCATCATCCACCGTAAAACTTTTAAAATTTTTCCAACCAAAACTGCTTTAAGTACAGGACAATAAATTCTCTTGGTGTACACTTTAATCCATCTGCTTTTTCTTTGGCTAGTTTGAAGGTTGGTGAAGTCACCCTGTTTGTTACAGCTTGACAGAATCTTTAATAGCTCAGCTCTTCAATCAGGCTATTCAAAGCGAGATTTGGACACTCAAATGAGTATGAAATGTGGTTGTGGTCATGTTTGCATACAAGGGTGTTAAAGTTTGCCATATGTGTGTACATAAGCTAGCAGTGAGGCATTTTTTCTTCATCCCAATTACCATGAGTGCACACACAAGAGGCTCAAAGTATTTGTATTTGAATATTACAGAAACAAAGAGAGAGGCAGCTCCACCTGAGCTAGCAGCTTTGCCCAGCCACAATGGGGAACGATAAATGATACTTACCTACGCCTGTGTTTAAAGTGGGATTGCCTTTCATCTTCAGCTGGGACCTTGCCAGGAAAGATTCTTACTGTGGGGTTTAATGCTCCAAGAAATAAGCCCAAACATGTTTATTTATTTTTACAATTCAAAGAGAACCATTTTCCCCTCCTGTTTCTGTAATCCCTCTCTCTGTCATTAACTTTATGGGAATTTCCATGGAGTTTCTCCTAACGAGTGATTGTGTGGGATGGGGAACCATATGCAAGGGTGTGATGTGTTCAGTGGAAAGAGTTTTTTGGTTTTTAACATGTTTTTCTTTGAAGTTTGCTAATGATGACACAGGAACATCTGGATACCATTTCTCATGAGTAACAGTAAAAGATGTGGGAAATTTAAACAAGCATTTGTGTACATCAAATTATGTGATGTTACCTGTTATCAGTTTCAGTGAACTTCAACTATTTTTACCAACTCTACGGGAGTTTCAGTCAAAGCCCATTTCCAGAAAGGTTGCCAGTTCACAATTATTTTAAAGAACATAAAAATATGAATCTGTAATTTGATCTTCCCTTTAAACCTTTATCTTTGATCATCTGGCAACTGAGGATTTTAATTGTTGCCGCTTTGCAGGAACAATCTGTGCCCATTGCTGACATCAGTATTTCAGCATTTATCTGTGTGTATTTCCTGTAGTCTGATTCTCTCTTTCATAATCTGCCATGTATTTTCCATGGACGACAGATCTGGGCTGCAGGCAGGACTGTCAAGCATGTACACACACTGTGTCTGTGGGGTCACAGTGTTGTAAGCAGAACAAGGTCAGGCATTGTCCTGCTGAAATAACCACAGATCTCCAAGAAAAAGTGATTGCCTTGATGGAAGCATGTCTCTCCAAAATACAGCACTACATCAACTTTACTTCTCAGACATATATATGTAGGTGACCCATGCTACAGATACTGATTCACCTCCCTGTCATCACACACGCTGACTTTTCCGCCTTTCGCCGATAACAGCAATGATTGTCTTTCTCATCATTATAATTTAAAATGTAACATCAATTTACTCCCAAAAGCAACTCAAAACGTGGACTCAACTGACTGCAGAACATGTGTCATCTGGCTGTCTGTCTGTCCATCTGAGATGAGTTTTAGCTCATGGAACTTGGCTATATTTCAAAGATGGTTTTGTGTTGTTTTAGGTTGTATTTTTGGTTGCAGTGACAAACTATGTTAAGTGAAAATGGTCTTCTGTTGGTTTGATCATTAAGACATTAACTGTTTCTGATCAGTGCTGCCTTAAGGACTCAAAAGTCACAGGCATCCAGCAGTGGTTTCTATCCTTGGCCAATCTGGAAGTCCATTACAAAGTAATGTACAGGCATTTTCAATGTGAACTTAAATACAGCACGGAGAAAAATAAAGGTTATACGTGATCATTTATTTACTTAGACAAAATATCTAATATTGTTATATCTATGAATGACAAACGTATTAGAACCCACGTGATGAGCGGTCAGTTTGAAGGAGAAATGAATTGTTTTCAATCAGTGGGAGGACCATTAGGTGTCAGTGTGCACTGTAGATTTGGCAAGTGTTTATGGGGGTGTAGCATGGCCTCGAACAAGACAGATTACAGTGGCACTCTAATAGTCTAAGTTGTAAACGCTCATTAGACTGGAAAAGAAAATTAATAAAACTCTCCATAAAATGTTTGGACCCTTTTAAAATGGCAGATTTTCTCTAAGTGGAGGAAAGATAAGGTGACTGTTTTCCCTTCCCAGTAGAGAACAGTCAACGATGATCAGTGATGTGTAATATTCTACAAGATCACAGGAGAAGCCAGGGTAACATCTGAGCAACTCTCTCACATTCATCAATGTGAGAAAGGCCAGAGCAGGGGCATCCCCCTCCATCATGCAGAATCTTCTATTAACACTTCCTCTCCTAACACCCAAACATGCCTAAGGGCTGTTATACACTAAACCAGGGCTATTCAACTACATTTTCCCACTGGCCAAATTGTTGGAAGGCTTTGGCCAGTGGGCTGCACATTCCCCTCCACTGTTATACTTATATTGGATGTAAGTAAACATAACCAGTTTATGGTTTAAAAACTCTTTATAACTATCAGTGTTTTCTAATAGTCATGCTCTCCAAGACAAATCGAAAACACACACAGGTCTTTTTTTTTTTAACCTGTTCTGTCCAGCATCATAGCAAGCAAAATGATAATCTGGTTGCTGTATCGTGCTGAACAAATTTGCTCTGCCAAGGGGAG
>JBAGKM010000017.1:33321624-33336416 GCA_037177155.1 Melanotaenia catherinae | reverse complement strand
GCAGGAACCGTGGAACACGGACGGCAGGAACGGTGGAACGCGGACGGCAGGAACGGTGGAACGCGGACGGCAGGAACCGTGGAACAAGGACGGCAGGAACGGTGGAACGCGGACGGCAGGAACGGTGGAACGCGGACGGCAGGAACGGTGGAACGCGGACGGCAGGAACCGTGGAACGCGGACGGCAGGAACGGTGGAACGCGGACGGCAGGAACGGTGGAACAAGGACGGCAGGAACGGTGGAACAAGGACGGCAGGAACCGTGGAACAAGGACGGCAGGAACCGTGCAACAAGGACGGCAGGAACCGTGCAACAAGGACGGCAGGAACCGTGCAACAAGGACGGCAGGAACGGTGGAGCGCGGACGGCAGGAACGGTGGGACAAGGACGGCAGGAACAGTGGGACAAGGACGGCAGGAACAGTGGAGCGCGGACGGCAGGAACGGTGGAACGCGGACGGCAGGAACCGTGGAACAAGGACGGCAGGAACGATGGAGCGCGGACGGCAGGAACGGTGGAGCGCGGACGGCAGGAACGGTGGAGCGCGGACGGCAGGAACCGTGGAACGCGGACGGCAGGAACCGTGGAACTCGGACGGCAGAAACGGTGGAACGCGGACGGCAGGAACCGTGGAACGCGGACGGCAGGAACCGTGGAACGCGGACGGCAGGAACCGTGGAACGCGGACGGCAGGAACAAGGACGGCAGGAAGGGTGGAACAAGGACGGCAGGAACCGTGGAACGCGGACGGCAGGAACCGTGGAACGCGGAGGGCAGGAACCGTGGAACAAGGACGGCAGGAACCGTGGAACAAGGACGGCAGGAACGGTGGAACGCGGACGGCAGGAACCGTGCAACAAGGACGGCAGGAACGGTGGGACGCGGACGGCAGGAACCATGGAACAAGGACGGCAGGAACGGTGGAGCGCGGACGGCAGGAACGGTGGGACAAGGACAGCAGGAACGGTGGAACGCGGACGGCAGGAACCATGGAACAAGGACGGCAGGAACGATGGAGCGCGGACGGCAGGAACGGTGGAGCGCGGACGGCAGGAACCGTGGAACACGGACGGCAGGAACGGTGGAACGCGGACGGCAGGAACGGTGGAACGCGGACGGCAGGAACGGTGGAACACGGACGGCAGGAACCGTGGAACGCGGAGGCAGGAACCGTGGAACAAGGACGGCAGGAACGGTGGAACGCGGACGGCAGGAACGGTGGAACGCGGACGGCAGGAGCGGTGGAACACGGAGGGTAGCTGCCGTGTATGCGGACACACGGCAAATAGAAACGGTTCTTCTAACAGAATAAAAACAGTTATTTTAGTGAAGTGAGGACATACCAGTGGAAACTTTTTAAATGACACATTTTTTGGAACAAATTAATTTAAAGAGAAAAGTCTGTTCATGGCTTTCGTTTTTATTACTAAGTACTAACTTATAACTTCTTATTCTTCAGTTTTTTTCTTTTTTGCTTTGTTTTCTTTATGATGTAAAAAATAATTAAACTAAATTAAACTTGCAGGCTAAAATATGGCATTTTTCTGTCATGAACCTTTGGTTTTGTTACTCAGTTTAACATGTTATTAGCTAGAATGGATCCACGCGGTATTAAGCATGTCTGACAGCAAAACAAACCTATGATCTTATTTTAATTATTTCATTCTAGTTTGTTTTTGTGTTATTCTGTTCGTTTTATTTGGCTATACTTGGTGGGCAATGACAAAGGTTTTCCAAACCTCTGGTCTTTTTGCTCCAAAGTGACAGCATGATATAAACTTATCAGGGTGACTCAGTGGATCATACCTTAGCAAATAATTCTTGTTGTTGTCTGAGGAGCTCCTCTTCTGGGATGCCCAGGTTCTCCAGTCGGGAGCTGGCCTTCCTCCTCTTCAGAGCCACAGTTTTACACTCCTGCAGGACGTCTTTCACCTCCGTGATGTACGACCCGAAACCAAGGCTCTCTAGGGCTTCAGGGCGAAAACAAGACGTTTAATCATCAAATCAAATCAACTCAACTCAAGCTCATTTCTAAAGCAACACAAAGTGCTCTGCATTGTAGAAACATGTATGCATGTTAAAATAAAACAAGCCTTCCCACACATATAAGAAAGCTATTTAAAAACACCACCTCACTGATGTCAGAATAAGGTCTGTCTGTGGTTTAACAGTTTAAACAGGTCGGTACTTACCGTTGATGACATGCTCGGGAGATATGGTCTTCTTCTCGGATTTGTTGCATATTTCGTTGGCTTCGGAGGAAATGAGGTGGATGAACTCTGTGCAGCAGTTAACAACCAGCTCCCTCGCGTCGTTGGCCACTCGTACGTTGGGAAGAGTTTCTTTAATCATCTTGTTGATAGCTGCTCTTGGGATGGTGAGGTCATCGTCGTTTCCAGAGGAGGAAGCCATCGTGGCACAAAAATACTTCAAAACATAAAAATAAAACTATAAAGAAAAGGGTATCCCCGCTTCTTGACAGTGCGATCAAAGGAGGATGCAGACGCTGAGAAGCCTCCTTAAATCCCTGGACGTAAAATTATAGCGTCCAGGTCAAAAGAACACAAGTTACAGATGGTACGCTTCCTCAAACTTAGCTTAACAAGCTAGCTGCTCCGTGCATGTGCTATTAAAAAAAGCACTGATTATTCAAAGGCGTCCTTATATGGAATTTGACCGAGAAGTGACGGTTACATAAACGCCCCAGCAAGTCAGAAAGACACCAAAACTTAAAATAATAATAATAAAAACGTGTTTAACTAGCTAGCTACCGAGGTAGCTAGTTGTTACGGCCCGTCGAGAGCAAGCCGGAGAGTAGAAGTCAAGCGAAAGCAGAGGCTGTGAGCACGGCTAAGCTAAGCTAACAATGAACGGCGCCCTGAATAAGCACCTAGCTTAGCATCACGTAGACCACGTCTACAAAAAAGTCAGCACAACACAGTCGGTTGCTCCACATAACATCCCGAAGCAGCCAAGAAACTGAAATAAACGTAAACTCACAGCAAATTATTAGTGAATATATATGCTGGGTAACATTAGCTTAAATTTGGTCCGGATATTACGTCAAATAACGAGCCGGAAATCGTGCTTGTCCAAGAGCTGTTTAAAAGGAGGCTGAAGGGGCTTCACTCCCACCTAGCGTTACCTGGAGGACATTTTTTTTCATATTATTGTTTTGTATGTATTACGTTCAATTCCCAGATGAAATTTGAGAAATAAATAAAAATCTTGAAAACTTCCATATAGTTTAGCTCATTGTGGTGTAAGGATCAGATCTAATCCCAGATTAGGGTATGTGTATACTTTATGTAATCCAGTGTCACATAATATGTCACTTACTGAGCTTGTAGATACGGTAATGTAAATAATGACTTTTTAATTTCATGCACGAGTCTTTAAAAGCACACAGAAGACCTCAGAGAGGGCTCTTCTGAATAATCTGAATTTTCTCATTTGACGTGTTGTTCATATTGTGTCAACGAGACAGCTTTGTCCATTAATGCAGCAAGGACTGCAACGGGCTTATGAAGTACTTAACAGAAGGATCAGACTCTTAATGACAGGAGACAATTGTTATTGCCACCTGAATGTGCCAGACTGTGGTTCAAAAACAAACAGCAAGAGCTTACAGACTGAACATTTCCCACTATTCAGGAAGTTTCATTTATTTGTTTCAGCATTTACAACCGATGACAGAGAAAAAAATAGCTATATAACTACACATGGTTGAAAATTCCCCCCTCCAAAAAAGAAAACAAAAAACAGCTCAGTTGTTTTTGTCTTTTTCTAGGGTGAAACTCTTCCGACTTCTCCAGCGCAGCAGCTTGAGGAAGTTCAGACTGGCGTTGAAGACCTTGTCATGTTCAAAGACCATTTTGTAAAATGTGTCAATAGGAAGGTCCCCATTGGGGTCAGCATACTTGAGTGTGGTCATCGGGGTGTAAAGCGTGTTTGTCTGATGACGGAAAGGGGGATTCTCCATGGTAATGATCTTGTGGGTATGCTAAGAGGAAAAACACAGGGCAGACATAAACCTTCTGACAGACACACACGATGTATGTTACGGGTGTTGGTGGCTGTGATGGGATGTAGCATGTTTGTAGGTGAAGGAAGGTTTACCTCTGCTACATCCTCAGCAGTCTGCCCAAGGGTTTCAAAGATCTGTTTGTAGTTCTTCAGGTAGATGTTCGTGAACATGTCAGCAGTCACTTTGTCAGCTTTGCTGAGATCAGTCTTCAACCCCTCGTCATAAACCTTGCGCTCAAACTCCGTTATCACTGGACCCGGCTCTATGAGGCTGATGCTGAGGAAGAAGTGGAAGACATGATCACACCACTTTTCTCAGGTAATAGACCACAAGATAACAAAAGACATTCCTCTGTTCCTCCAATCCTTTTTACCACCATGTTGCTTAGCTACACCCACTGATATTCACTTACTCATTGTTGCTGTGTTTAAACTTGCCTAAAAAACTGGGTGTGCTATGGTTGCTTTTTGGTATGATGTACTCTTACTACAGGATGTCCTGTAATACAGAGACAGCAGTGGGTGTGTTGTGCAATAGGACTGCACAGATGTTTTGGATATGAAGAGTCAGGCTTACAGGTATTTTCCTGTTAGTGATGATGGAAGGAGGGATGTTCTCTCCTTAACTCTGCTTTATTGGCACATTTGGACTCTTACTGTAAAGCCTGTGGAAAATGAAATGTGAAGAGTTTCTGTGTTCTACAAAGGCAGCAGTTGAAGAGAAGCAGCATCTTACTTCAGATTAAACCTCAGGGCCTGGACTGCTAAGCTTTCACAAAATCCTTCCACTGCAAACTTGGAAGCTGCATAGACGTCATTGAATAAGATTCCTGAAACAGAAGGAAAACATTAAGAGCTGGTCTCACAAATGCACAGATGAAGAGCAGGCCAGCCATCCTCACCTTGAATGCCCATGACACTGCTGATGACCACAATATGGCCCTTCTTTCTCTTCTTCATGTCGGGAAGGACTTCTTTCAGTAATCGCACAAGCCCGAAGAAGTTAGTGTCCATCACAGTCTTCATCTCATCAAGAGACTGGCATTCAATGGGTCCAATCAGGCCCATTCCTGCATTACTTACTGTAAACCAATAATGATGAGGCATGTTATCAGGTCATGTACTGCACAGCTGTTACCTGCTAAAACATTTATATACAAAGACAAAAATAATTGTTTTGGACTGCAGTCTTACTGAGAATGTCCACCCTGCGCTCAGGAAGGCTGTCCACGCAGGCTTTGATGGAGTCCTCATCACACACATCCAGCTGCTTGATCTCCAGGGTCCTGCCCAGCGTCCGACCTGCTGCCTCGACCAGCGGCTCAGCCTTGCTAAGGTTCCTCATGGTGGCGTAGACTACAAGCACACAACAGTCTCAGGTCTTTAGCTCATCAGGTCAAATTTTGCTTTCTGTCTCCAGAGTTTGGACGAGTCAAATGTGGAAAAACCCCCACAGTCCTGCAGATCTGCTAAATCACCTTAAACTTAGTTGTTCTGCAGTGTTTTAGTCATTTTGACTCATTTTGATCAGAACACCCCTGGGGGGGGGGGGCTGACTGACAGGTCTGTGGAGGAGGACAGAGACATCTTTCCAGACCTGCACGGATCACCGGCATCATTACACCAGAAGTTAATATTACAGTTGTTTCCTAATTATTCATCCTATTAAAACATTGACATGAAGCTGTACACTTCTAGAAGAGAGTTAATAAGACTGTTAACCTAATATTAGCATGAAGCTATGTAGCAGTGCTAATCTAGTTCTATGCTAGCACTGTATTAGTTTTAAACTAATGTGGGGAAACCCTGTTATGTTTAGTTTTCAGTAAGTGTATTAAAGATCCACTTCAATGCTTATTTGGAACTATTCAAAATGTTCTCAGTGGTCTTTAAATAGTTATTATGAAGATTTTTGCAAAAATCACAAAACCTTTGGCCTTTTCCAGGGCTGCTTCTGCAGAGGACCAGTAGCTCATTAGCAATTTGCCTCTGAGTTGTGGGCGGAGTCAGCTGCGCCAAGCATCGCACCCCGCCTCACTCGTCGCTATGTGCTGGCTCTGCAAGCTAGAGCATCAACCAATATTAGTGGTGCAAATAAAAAAAGGCATGTAACATAGGAGCTATGCTGAGCCATGTCTTCCTGCAAACCAACGTGCAGTTTGTTATATTGACTGAGAAACCTAATCCATCGCTCTCACAGCAAAGTTTTTAGGTAAATAATGAAAGCTAACGTGATTAGCAACACGCTACTGAACATACGTGTCAATCCGTCATATCTTCATCCTCAGAGTCAGAACGGGCAGAGAGGAAGGGGCAGGAGCTTGTGGCCCCGCCCTGTGGGTTCATGACATGCAAAAGATGGTCTGTCAGAGCTCGCCTTTTTCTGCCTACACGTCAACTCACTTCATCAAGCAACCATTGATCCCCCTACTAACACACCAGGATCCAGTCTACCACCACCACCAGACAGCAGACCAGAACCAATCCCCCTACTAACACACCAGGATCCAGTCTACCACCACCACCAGACAGCAGACCAGAGCCGATCCCCCTACTACCACACCAGGATCCAGTCTACCACCACCACCAGACAGCAGACCAGAACCGATCCCCCTACTAACACACCAGGATCCAGTCTACCACCACCACCAGACAACAGACCAGAACCAATCCCCCGACTACCACACCAGGATCCAGTCTACCACCACCACCAGACAGCAGACCAGAACCAATCCCCCGACTACCACACCAGGATCCAGTCTACCACAACCATCACCAGACAGTAGACCAGAAGCGATCCCCCTACAACCACACCAGGATCCACATATGGCTCCCCAAAACAACCACCATATCTTCACCTGCAAATGACCCGTATGAAGTCACTTCTAAATAATGAAATAATCACTGTCATAACGTATTAAAATAGAAGCACAAACTGTTTGATAACTTATTTGCTCTGGATGTGTCTGAATTATGTAAATTGTGTCTATTTTTAGTATAAGAGGTAAATCCTGCTCCTCTGCTGTGTAACAACTGTTTACTAACTATAGAGGCAGCAACTCAATGAAGGCTGAAATAAAATCATTTTAAAAGATCCATCACAAGATAAATGTTCGATACAGAAAGCTTAAGTTTAGCTTAAGTTTCTGTAATTGCTGCATAGTTCAACATCTTTTTAATATTCTCTTCCAGGAAATATCCCAGTTGTTCCATCCTTTTGACTGTTCCTATTAATGAGGCACAACCCATGTTTACCATAGATGAGAAGAATGAAACGGAAGTTGCCACCATTATTATTTCATTAAACAGCTCTAAAGCTACGGATGACTATGATCTGGATGTCAGTTTTATAAAAGAGCATAAAGATGCAATAAAACTGACAATCACACATATGGTGAATTTGTTCATTAAACGCTCAACGGTCCTAGCCACTTGGAAAGGGTTTGTGGTTAGTTCAATTTCCAAATCCATTTACAGATAAGATAAACAGATAAGCACAGCTACAGACCAATTAATTAAAAAAATAATAGAGAAATGGATTCCACACCCATCATTCAACAGAGAGCTCTCTCAGTGGGTCTGTAGAAGAAAACTAAAGATTTCCTGGTTGTGTTGGTGCCGTATTTCTGGACATAAAGAAGGTGTTTGACACTGGTGACCACAAAATTCTTTTATCTAGCTAACACTTTTTCAGAAAAGGAATAAACTGGATGACATATCTTACAAACAGAACGTAATGTGTTATGGTGTCAAATTGCCTTATCGGAAGTGTACTGTGGGAATCCCGCAAGGTTCCATACTAGGACCAGTTCTTTTTCACTTTACAGAACTGATCTTCCAGAAGCATGCAAAAACCCCCACATATGAGCGTATGCAGACGACGCGCTAATATATACCCCAGCAAAACATATGCAGGAAGCCGGCTGAATTCTTCCATCTGAGTTGGCCCAAGTTCGAGATTGGCTCACATGCTGTGGAGTTTTATAGAGTACCGTTTTTCAAACTGGCCTCTCACAACTGAAACCACATTCAGACAAATAGAATCAATAGATAATAGAGCGTTATAAATATTGGCCAGAAAACCGGTTTCATATCACTACTGTTGCATTCTGGACACATATACTCTTCTGAGTTTTGACAACTTTAAATACTTTAAATTTGCTTGTACTATATACAAAATACTACACCGACTTGCAACACAACCATTAAGGGAATTCATAAAACGGAAATCTCCCACCGGCAGAGCCATCAGGTCCGTGGTTAGAGGAGACTGTGAAGTATCCTGGAGATGCACCACCTTCATGTAGTCTGTAATCCTCATGTAGTAAGGGGCTGTAACATTTGGAACAGAGTACTGCTTACCATAAGAGAATGCCTCACATATAATACCTTCCAGACTCAAACTGAAACTGGCTTAAATCAAATCAACATTGTACTCATTGAATGTGCATAATACATGTTTCCTACCGTTAGCCAGGATCAACTAATGGCCGCACTTCATTAACAAGAGGTGCTTTAACCATGTAAATAACGGTCTTATTTTCATCATGATCACATTTCTGTTTCTGAGCTGCATGACAACCTGCCCATGCGCCGAAGTCCTCATTTTCCCTGTAATGTGTGAAATGCGGTGTTATGTATAGGTAGATTTAAGTTTCACTATTGTCTAACATTATTCATTTTTATGTCGGCATTTTACACCTTGCCCAGGCACAATGAAAATGAGCTCTATAGCTAACACTAACAAATTTACAGTAATGTTCATCAATGTTCACTGTCCCTGTCAAATAAAATAATAATTAAATAAAAATAAATGATCTCAGCAGCTGTCGACCTCAACCAGTTTAGAGAAAACCTTTAAAAGTTTACCCATGAACCTCTTCTTCTCATCTTTAGCGATGCGAGTAGCCAGAGCGAGGCCGATCCCGGAGGAGCAGCCTGTGATGAGTACCACCTTCTGGCTCATTGTTGTCGGTTGGTGTTTTTCTTGCAGGTGCAGCAGTGGAGAATGAAAGTGGACAAAGAAGGGCGGTACGAGGCAACATGAGGCTCTTTAAGCCCACTGCTTAATCCACTGGCCTGCAACTCAGCAGAAGCCTTGTGCTCATGGCCTGAAGATTAGCGTGAAGCGTGGCCTTCGTACAGTGCTGCTGCAGAGGGAGGATTTACACCAATGACAACAAGCCTTTTGTTGCAGGGAGCTGAAGATGTGGAAAACATCAGTCACTTGACTCCAGAAGCAGAGTTGTCGTATTTTTATTCAGAAGTTTCATTGTTTCATGTCAAATCTAAATCAAGAAAGACATATTTTCATTGGTATGTTTACTTTTCCAATACGTTTCCAGCTGGAAGGCAGCACATCCAGAGGATATTTTTCAGTTAATTGTTGGAAGCAAATCAATGACATGAAAACAAACAACAAAGAAAGTTCAAGAAATTTTCTCCTGCACCTACAAAAAGGTCTGAAATGCCAAGCTCACAATGTTCTGATGCGGTTAGGTATAATAAATGAAACGGATGTTTGCAGAAGCTTCTTCTTTATGTTTTTATCTTCTAATGCTTTTTGGTTAAGGCCTGCATGCACTTCAGGAGATCCTTGTCCCACATCTTGGGGTCCCAGGCATGGAACCAGCCGGTGAAGGAGGGTGGCTCCTGCCCCTGCTTGATGGTGGTGATGGAGATACCACGGCGACCAGAGGGGTCCGAATTCACATAGTCTTGGGCTGAACAGAACACAAGGACATATTTGTGAACTGAAGTCTCTTTTATGATTTTCCTCTCCTCCAACAGTACAGCTATTTTTTTCCATACCAATCTTAGGTGCTCCAGTTTTTTCCACCATGTTGGCATCGTTGCCGATCCAAACAAAGATCTGGGGGGTGGGACAAATGAGTTTATAAGGGATGAAGAAAAGATCTATACTGGGTCCAATCTGGCCCGAGACATGAATGTAAAAATCACAGAGAAGATATTAACTAATAATGAAAGTAACTTCAACATATTAAATTAAAGTAACTGTAATCTCTAATATTTCCAGATGAACTTCACGTTTTCTGTTTAAATGTAAAACATTTCCAGGGCAGGAGGAGAACTTGTTCCATCTTTTCCATCTTTCTGACTTCATGTGACTTGAGTTTGTATGATGAGCTGAGTCAGTTCAGGGGGTCAGGATTACTACATGCATGTGGAAATGTACACGTATGTACATTTAAAATAACTTCTAGTTCCTCTGATCATCATGTGAAACAGGATTTTTCTCTTCCCTAAACCTGGAATTAAATGTTTGCTGATCTGTCAACTGGAATGAATGTGGAAATAAAAAGTATGTAAATGTGTAAATGAGGTCAAATATTGTAGAAACTTATTTTTCTCCAGAAAATTCAGAATGTTTTCTAACAGGATAGTTTACGAAATATAAGCATCTTATTATTATTATGCTGTTACTTAACTGGAGGCCAGATTGAATGTGAGACCTGAACTAAAATGAGTTTGACCCCCTGAGCTATTTAACTGAAGTATTTCATTGTAAGTTTTAAAGTACCTGATCCCAGGTGTCCAGAATCATGACGTCGTCAGTTGCCAGATCAACCTGTGTGAAGTCACCAGGCACTTCTTCTGCCTAATAATTGAACAACATATAATAACTTATAAATAATGGAAGTATGTCCTGTCATAAATAAAACCTGAACACTCACCACCAGCCTGCCGGTCTTGTTCGAACAGCCAAACAGCCTTGGCGGTCTGACTGTTTTCTCCAGGGCCTTGGAGGTCTGGTAGTCTTTCTTGCCACCCAGTGCTGCCCAGAAACCAGCTGGCAACACAGAAACCAGGTTTTCACAGAGAAGTGTTTACTTTTCCATCTAGCAGTGATCTGTGCTTTGTTTTCATCGCTTACCCGGCTCCTTCGTCTCATCCACCTCAGAAGCGTTCCCACCCAGGAGGCTGGCTACATACTTCGCTGCAGCCATCTCATCTGGACTTGCTCCTTTTCCCTTCCACAGGAACAGGGAATTAGGATTCTTCAGCACAAATACATCGTTGGTGTTCAGAGAGGAGGCTGTGGGTACCACCTGATGGGTCGGTGAAACACAGAGTGAGAGAAAAATCATGTCTGTTCATTTAATGCCATCAGTTTAGGTCGGCTAACAAACAAGACGGACCTCAACAGCTCGTGTGGCTTTGGTGGAGCTCTGGCGGATATGGAAGAGCCGTGTGGTGCCAGGCTTGGTGTCACCACTCTTGCGGGATGTCCCACCCAGGTGGATGACCAAAGGTCTGTCCTTAAAGAGGCTCACAAGATGAGGGGGCTCCTGGCCCTGGGTGACCCGAATCTGGAGAGACACAGCAGCGACCCAACCCGAATGTTACCAAAGTTAGCAGAGTTTCAAACCTAATGAAGCTAAGATGTTGTTCCTCAGAAATTTGGATTATTTTTAGTCATTGGTTTCTTCTTCTTTTTTGTTTTCAAACAAAGTACAATATTTCAGAGTGAATACAAGTAACATTAGGCAGTAAAGCGTCATCCGCGGGTTAGATGGGATTTCCACCCCCACAATTCCTCTAACAATGTCCAGGACAGATCTCCAGTACTGTTCCAAACATCTACACATCCAAGAACATGTGGAGAAGGGATCCTATTTCAGTCTTGCACCTGGGACAGTATTCAGAGAAGTTACTACTATTCTTTTGGAGACGATAAGGAGTCAAGTCTATGTATAAGATTGAATTGTTATAGTTTATGTCGGCTATTATAGGAGAATGATTGAAAGCTACTATAAATCTCCTTCCATCCAGAGACCTTGAAGGCAGAACCAATATCCGTTTCCCACCTAAGTTTTGCATTAGAATCTTCATTTTCTTCCAGGTTCATTAGTGTATTATTTTTATTTTTTTATTTTTTTATTTTTTTTCATTAGTGTATTATAAACGTAGGATTAGAAACCTCTGGTTATGGAGGCATAGACTGTGCTCCGCTTACTAGTACACTGATATTTAGCCTTCTGTCAATTTTTTTCTCTTAGTCACTTCAATACTTACAGCGCTTTAATAAGTGGTAACACTGAAATTGAGACCATGTAACCAAAAAAAAAAAAACGGAGATAAAGATGAGAAGAACAAGCAAACCCCTTCACTGGGAGCTAACATTAGCAGCAACGATGACGGGCTAGTTTCTTTTAGCAGGAACATTGAACATTAATCAACATTACAGTAAATTTACAGTAAATTCAATTCAATTAAATTTATTTGTATAGCACCAGTTCAAAACAACATAATCTCAGGGCACTTTACGAGCATCATCAGTTCAAGCCAATTCATTGTGATCCAGTCAGTATTCATACAAGCCAATAAATAATAGCCTCGCTAATGAAAACCAACAGATTACAGCACATCTGGACTTTGATCTAGTCCCTCATCCTGAGCTGTATAGAGCGACAGTGGAAAGGAAAAACCATATTAACAGGAAGTAAAATCTTCCTATAGAACCAGAACCAGAACCCAACCCAGGGAGGGTGGTTGGGGTGGATGGGACAAGGAAGATTGATGTTCTCCTTATCTTTGTCCAGTGAGCTTCAACAAGCCAGCAGTCACCTTAGCTTAGCTTAGCTTAATGCTAAAAAGGGACAACAGTCAGTATGTTAGTGTGTAAAGTTAACTAGTTAAAGCTAGTGTCTTTAGCTTCAGTTAAATGTATAGCTGCTAGCTTTAACTAGCTACTAGCTTCAGCTAGCGGCTAGTTAAAGCTAGTGGCTTTAGCTTTAGTTAAATGTATAGCTGCTAGCTTTAGTTAAATGTATAGCTGCTAGCTTTAACTAGCTACTAGCTTCAGCTAGCGGCTAGTTAAAGCTAGTGGCTTTAGCTAGACTTTTACCTCAGTGAGGAAAGAAACTGAGTGAACAAGATACAATCAGTCCACATGACTTAGCTATTTTAATTTGGGTCATCCATGGCAGCAGCATGTCCATGTCAGTGATGACATGATTAATGAATGTGATGAGTCTGGTGAGTCTCACTTCTAGACACAATTTTTAGGCTATATGGTGATAAAACAGCATATTCTTCAAAAGAGATCAATAAAACGTTTAAATCTGATGTTTTCAGAGGAGCAGCTGTCTGATTGGTCAGTTGCTGCTCTTCTGTGTCTGGTAGCTATTGGTCTAATTATTGAATTAATGAAAATTAAATAACTGCAATATTCATTCATTTATTCATTCATTCATTCATTCATTTTCTGTACCTCTTAGTAGGGCTGCACGAGTAGGACCAAAGTAATAATCACGATTATTTTGATCAATATTGTAATCTGTCATGGTCCGCCTGATGGGGATAGGATCTAATATCTAGATTGCTAATGTGCTCCACTTGTGCAGGGTTGTTTAAAACAAGTGTGTGGCAACTCCTCGGTGCCAGATCGTCTTGGTTCACCCCTGCACGTTCTTGGTTCTTCTGCCTGCCGACCTGTTTATGATCCCCGATCTGTTGGACCTAGGTTTCTCGACACTGCCTACCCCCTGTCTGGGAACTGTTTTCAGATTGCTTGTATTTTTTGGATCTCAGACCTCTGGATTGTTTTAAGGATTTGGATATTGAATCACGAACTTAATCCCTCCAGCCAGAAGGAATTCACAGAAGCACCCATTGCAAGGCTCGACCTGAAAACTCCAAAACAGCTGACAGTTTTCCCCCTGTACTAACATCATCTTTGTCCTGCAGAGCTCTTCTGTTCCCCAGCTGGATTTCCTCTGGTTGCTCTCGTCCATTCCCCGGTGTACTGCAGATTCCTCCTTCATCTGGTACGTGATCACATTCATCAAACCAATATTTTAACCCTGATCATTCATGCTATTAATGCCCGTTCTCATACGTCCACAGACGAGCAGATAGAAACTGACCGGACACTACGCTCCTGAATATTTACTTGATTACAATAAAAATCTCATTTACCAATCCTTGGGTCTCTGATCTTTACCGAGTCCAGTCTGCTGATTTGTGACAGTAATCACGATTATTAATCATGATCATTCACCGTGTTTGAATTTTTCTTATTTTTATTGCACCAATTATGAACAAATTATGTGGTAACAATTTTTAGTGAAAAATTAAACTTTAAATTAGAATAGATGATATATAATCCAAAAACATACATTTACCATTAAATTTTGAGAAGTCAATGTAAATTATGGGGCTACAAAAGATGCTAAATTAAGAGCCGTTCGGGAGCCAAAAGAGCTGAACAGCCATCACTAGTATATCTAGTTGTAATGGATGCTGCTGCCATAAAGAGGGATGTCGTGAGAAAGGCAACAATTGATGAAAAGACAACCTAAAAAGGTTTAGAACAGCAAAATAATAAAATTTAATTCTTCGTTCATTGTAATTTGTTTTTTAATTAGGAGTCTGCAACATGTACACTTAACTTTTTTAATATTTATGTCTCACTCTTCATTAATAAAGATTAATATCTGACGGTGAGCCAGCGCGGGATCAGCCAGCAGCAGTTTTGTATGTTTTGTTTTCAGCTTGGTGATGAAACAGAGGCGATCATGTCCTGCTCTGAATGCTGCTGCTGCCTGAAGAACAAGGGAGGGTCTGCAGCACCCCCTCCTCATTGAAGAGTAAACTATACCTCTTTCATGTCTCTAAAAGTCTCCACTATCACCAGAAAAAGGCGCTAGATTTGTCGCTAGAGGTGAGTGAAAACTCGCTACATATAGCGACAAAGGCGCTACGTTAGCAACACAACTAGCTGCCGACTGTTAAAGGGGTG
>JBAGKM010000017.1:33305516-33321524 GCA_037177155.1 Melanotaenia catherinae | reverse complement strand
CAGCGTAATGAAGCCTTGGCCTCCCGTTGCCCCCTGGTGGTTGGCAGACTGCTCGTTGAGAATGGTGTGATCAGAGATGCAGCAGAGCCGCAGTTTCAATGTAAATATCATTGACGATCAGGTTAATTTAATTGTGGCCACCAAAATCATGATCACAATCAAAATCCGATTAATTGTGCAGCCCTACTGCTTTGTCCAATTAAGGGTCACAGGGGCCTAACCCAGCATTTAGCAGGTGAGGGGCAGGTACACCTGGACAGGTGGCCAGTCCATCGCAGAGCCAACACAGAGACAAACAACCAGTCACTGCTAGCGAGAATTTAGAGAGACCAGTTAACCTAACATCATGTCTAAGGACGGTGGGAAGAAGCCAGAGAACCCGGAGAGAACCCAAGCATACAAGAACATGCAAACTCCACACAGAAAGACGCCCCCCCCCAAGGCTGAGTCTTGGACCAGCGAGGCCACAGTGCTAACCGCCACCACACATTGCAGTCCACATAACTGCAATACGTAAACCGAATTAAAATGAGTAAACTGGCCTTTAAACAATATTTTCTGAATGAAAACAGAGTGAGTATCATCAGTGTCTCACCTGCGTAGCCACTCCTCCCATGGAGTCGTCCAGGTTGACGGTGAGGAAGGCTGAAGCCGCCAGCTCATCCTGAGTACACTTCAGTCCTTGCCTTGTGTTCAGAACATTTGAACACATTTTAACTTAAATGTTTTAAAATTGTCACTACATTCAAAAACCTCTTCAAACATATCAATTTCATCAACATTTCACCCACCAAGTGTAGATGAGATGCTTCTGTTTGCCTCCATTGTTATAGGAGTACAGCACCAGGTAGCAGTCGCCTCCGTAGAAATGTCCATAGCTGGATGGGTCCACGGGGGCTTTATCGCTTCCTTCCACGCGCCAAATCTGCAAACAGCCACCACAGTTACATGGAAACACTGATATTTGACACCTGATTGCAGCCAAGCTATGGCTGTACCTGGACTTTCCCGGAGCCATCATCAACCATGCCATGCTGGGCAGCCATGATGTTGTTGCTGTGGAGTTTGGAGGGGTCAAAGGGAATCTGCTCCACCTTGGCAATGCGACCTGCTGTGTAGGTCTGGCCTGTAGCCTCTCCCTCCAACCATCTATAGAAGAACTGCTTGAACATGGTGGTCTCCCCCCCAGCGGGCATCACCTGAACCTAAACAGAGAAGGTCTGTTCACTGCCAGGAAGAGCTGATGCTCTGGATGGAGCTCTGCAGCAGGCTTTTGTGGGATGTTACCTGTGTTTTCTGGGAGTAGTTGCGGTCTCTGATGAACTGATGTGCAGCGGTCAGCGCCGCTTTACGCTCCTCTGTGTTCGCATTCCTCCCTGTGGTTCAGTTAACAAAGTCTGGTCAGATCGTAGAGACACTTGTTCACAGACAGAAAGGAAGCACAGAGCAGAAGAGGAGGTAATATATAGTGTCTACTACCTTTCCAGACAAATATATTATTATCAACCCCGTTGTCCAAGATGTAGCATTCACTCTGGGAGAGAATTTCTTGTTTAAAAGGGTTTCTGTCAGCCACCAAAGTCGTCTTCATGGAGCCAGCAGCATCAGATACCTGCCAGTGAGAGGGAGACGTCTCAAGAGGTCATCCACTTTTCTTTCCGACAGCTTTTTATTCAAATGAATGTGTCTAGCAGGGTCCAAAAGTCCGACATCACATCAGTAACCTGTCAGTGTTTGTAAGGAAGGGTTCAACACTACTTTAACTCCCACACTGAAGGACGGGTTTGCTTAAGCTGCATCAGAGGAAGATGCTGGGTCTTCTCTTCTGAGCTTATTCCAGTAAACTCACTGCTACCTTCCAGACAGCTTCCAGAAACATCTCCACCGTGGAGGTGAGCAATATAACATCGAGGTGTCAAACCACAGGTAATGTTTCATAGTTCTGTAGAATTTATTTTGTAGGGTCTTTAAAAGCTTCTGTCCCAGAGGATGAGCTTTTCAGAGCATGATGAAAACCATAACTCTGATCACTGCAGACCAGATACGGTGACTGACTTCCAGCATTACACAGACCTTGTTAAATCTGCTTCTGAAGGAACCACTGAGCAACTGAGACAGAGAAAAAAAGTGGTTTTGATATGCCATCCACCCTCTAGCTCAGTGGTTGCCAGCCTGTTTAGTCTCTCCCTGCAGCTGGAACGCTGCTGTCATTCAAGCAAAAGCATGAGTAAAGACAATCTGAGAACATCTGAAGTTCACCCAGGACATTTTTCCGGTGGTTCACTCTGTTCAAATGAGTTTCGATCAAGCCTCAGACCCAGCTGTACGTTTGTATTTACCAGATACAGAGACGCCTGGTTCTTCTTCGTCTGTTCTGCAGACGTATCACAACTTCCTGGTGGGAGCTGAGGCATGGGTCCAAGTTCCTAGAAATAAAAACAATATCCATGTTTTTATTCTCAATATCCTTCTTCGAATCCCCATAAGTCAGACAAGCCGTGTTATAAAAGCTCACCCTGATGACGGCCTCCGGCTCAGCGCCCTCTTCTACCATGTGCACTGCAGCACGCCCGCTTCTCTCGTTGTCACGGATATCGTTGGCCATCTGAGTGGTTTTCAGGCGCTCGTAGCGGTTGCTGTCACTTCCAGACCAGTGGTAGATGTCCTGTCGTTTCACCCAGCCGGACACAGGCACAGAGGAGGGAAATGAATGTGTGCTGAATCACCAGGAGTCCTGGTTCAGTTAAAGCCTTCCAGTCTGTCTCACCTTTCCCAGGTCAATGATGAAGCAGTCTCCTCTGTTGAAGCTCCTCCAGGACATGTCCACCTCCATGGCTTTGACCGTCCGACGACCTTTGACATGCAGCAGACGCTTCACATTCATGTCGTTAGTCACGACATGCTGGAAGCCCGAGGCGACTCCTCCTTTCTGAAAAAACAAACATTCAGGCTGTTCTGTCACTAAGCCGCCGGCCCATGCGCTCGCTTTCATTCACTTTCAGGACTTTAGAGGACAAAAAGGTCCTCTTCCAAAAGACTGCGATGGAAAAGTTACAGATTCACATCTTTCTGTTTTTTTTTTGTTCAGATCACTTTTTCAACTTCAGTTCTAATCAAAAATACTAACTATGGGACAACTGAAATGATTTTAACCCTTTAAATGCCAGTTTGATCACACAATGTCACTGTTGTTACAGAAAATAAATCCCCCAAAAAGTGAAATAGTTTCCATATAATAGATAATAGCTGGTGGACGATGGGGAGTTTAGCTTGTAGAACAAACTGAGACTGATCTTTAAATAAATCCCATGTCAACCAAATGTTATTATATGGAAAATAAATGTTTTTTCCCATAAAAACAGTGACAGTATGTCATCAAACTGGCACTTAAAGGGTTAAAACTATTTAAACAATTACATATTTGACCATTTCTTTTAGTACTGAACGGTTTGAACAAAAAGATGTTAATCTATCCTGCATAAACCTGACAGGGAAGGAAATTGTCGTCGTGTCCCGTCGACCTCAAAGAAAACTAAAACTGGAATTTCAAAGTTCTTTAAGGAAAACTTTTTTTTCTTTTTAAAAACTTCCCTTATGTGTCCAAACGTTGAGGGGAAATGAGCTGAAAGGAAAAAATAATTAAATTTAATAAGAAATTTAAACAAATATATTTTATTAGCAGCTTAGTTGAGCTTGAATTAAATCTGCCGACATCTCAAGCTCAGTCCTAACCAAAGGAAAGAAGAACTAATGCCTGCTGCACAGATTAAAATCTTTGTGGGTTTTCTTGGACCCGCTGGGCCACCGAGGCCATCGGCCAGTCTGACGCGTGACAGATGGAAAAGCCCAACTTTCCACCAGCACTCTATGCTTTATAAAACACTTGTGTTGGAGCGAAACAGGATTTACTGCATCGATGTGCAGCAGAGAAATCCCACAGGATGATGAGGCCTGTACTGGCGTCAGCGTCGGTGTCAAAATCTGGTGAAAGCGTAGAGGTTTTAACGAAGATGCGATTAAAAATGACTTTGTTGTGTTTATGGAAGCAAACTTCCTGGGACATGTGCAGCCGTGTGGTGTTAACATTAACAGTATGTTTCCGTTCAGCTTGCTGCTGGTCCAGCTGTCTGTGGAAACCTCTCCATGGAAAAGCTTAGGAAGCAACCGACCACAGCTCCTAAAATAACTCCACAAGTTCCACTTCCCAAATAAACACATATCACTCAGACAACCTTAACAGAAGTCAGTCCATTAACTTACTTTCTCTGGATTAAGTTGTTTACTACAAAGAAATGTTGAAGTATGTGTTTACAGTGATTTCTGTGCTGAGAACAGGAATATTGCACCTTGTACTTGATGCCAGACTTGAAGTAACCCAGAAAGCTGACTGACTCTTGGTTCTGAAACTCATTGAACTGTACTGCAGCTCCTTTCAGGTGGTCATCCAGCTGGGTTATAAAAATGGCGGCAGCTCCACTCTCGTCCTTGGCAGCTTCATTGCCTGCAGAACAACAGGAAGCAGAAAACATGAGTCCGAGTCCAGTGACGGGGTTTTCTACAGCGGACAGAATGCAAGCATGTAAATCTGCCCCACCGATCCACGAATGCACGTTGTAAGATGGAGCCGGGGTGGTGTAGAGCACGATGTATGCATCTCCAGTGTAGAAGTCTCCATAGAGCTGAGGAGGGACGGGCTTCAGGTCCATTTTCTCCACTCGCCATATCTGCAGACCGGGCTTCTTCCCTGCAGTCTGGAACTCTTTGTGTACCATGGTGCTCAGAGCCTGGCAGGATAAAACCATCCAAATATCCACAACAAGTCTTCAGCAAACATGAAGATGACAGTTTTTATCCCACCAGCTGGTCAAGTCAGTTTTATGGGTGGCAGAAGTTCACCTTTGCAGTCTAAATTAGATTTGATTTCACTTTCTTCCTTCTTACCTTATTCGTTCAATGCTGCAGCCACCTTCCTGCCACTGATAATCACCCTGCAGCCGTACCAGGGCGCTTCAAAGGAAACATGGAGTGTAAACTACAGCCTCCAGAGGCCATTTAAAGCAGATCTGGCCCCAGGCACAAGCAAACAAAGCTGCTGTTGGGGGCACCAAGTGCACTTGAAAGCTTGTGATATCTTTATTTTTCACTGATAAAACCAGCACTATTTTCATGGTTGACACACAAATAATGCTGGTTTTATCAGGTCCTGTTGTGGTTGCCGCATGGTGCATGTGCACAGTTTTCTTCACCACGGAGCACTAGAATCTCTGAGGTTCACTAACGTAAGAAGTCGATGAACCTGTTCCATTGCTTCATGATAAAAACTTTGCTTAAACCCTGTTTTATATGATTTAAAACTTGTGTTCAGCCCCTTGGTGGATACCTTGGGTACTACAGTAATTGTAACATCACAAAGTAACAAATATGCAAATTATTATTGTTGTTTTTAATAATATTTTGTTCAGATAAACAAAAAAAGAAAGACTTTTCTTCTCATGACTTCTGGGGTCAGGCTTTAAAGGGTCGACTTACATTTTCACCACACTCACTCTAAATATTTAATATTGATGTGGTAGTCAGAGGGGCCCCCTAATTATGTTCTGCTAAGGGCCCCATAAACGCTTGGTCTGGCCCTGCTTTTAAGTACTCAGCTTTCCCAGAAGCTTTATTCTATTTTATCTATTCTGCAGCGTATTGTAATACTGGCTTGGATTTAGTTCATTAAAGCGATTAGATGCAGCAGGGTGAGCTACAAACTGCTGCAGGGTGTGAGTGTGGTATTCTGGAAACAAAACTTTCCGTCTCATTCTTATAGACAGCTATGCAGTAATCACACACACAGAGCAGTCACACCCAGGACTGGCAGAAACGTTTTGGTTGCGTGAATCTGGCAGCGTGCATGTCAGGGGACATGATGCTGTTTGACAAATGCTGAATGGAAACAGCTCGAGCAGCGTTGCGGAAAGCATGAAACAGGCAGAAAAGAAGAAATGTTTCCTCACCTGTGACGAGAAGTCAGATGCTGGGTGTGGAGAAGCTGTGCTGTTGTTCTTCCAGGTTTCTGCAGGTTGCCAGCACTCACGTCTGTTTTTAACCGCTCAGACATCCACCCACAGATGGAGAGGCGTGTTCTGCCCGCCCAGCCCAGCCTGAAAATAAGCCACAAAACTCCTGTTATGCTGCAAGATTTCTGAACGAGAAATCATGAACACATGAAATGACTTAAGAACACGTTTTGAGGCGCACTGTCATCATCATTATTTAATTTAAAATCTTCTGTATGCAGACACAGCTCATCTCAGACAAAAAAGTTGTTTTTAATTCACAACAAATGAATGAACTTTTAATCATTTTATTAAAACTGATTTCAGGATGCTGAAAGATGTTTTAACTTGAATCTTTACTCATACTGAAGCTTTTTGTTTTCTATTTATTTAACCAGAATATCTCAGTTCTTTGTTCGCTGCTGGAGCAAAAATGCACCATCACAAACATTTCTGCATTTCTACTAAAATCCAGCACTCAGTTTTAAGATATTTATATTCTTTTTCTGCTGCTTCGATATTTACCTGACCCTGTCCTCCATTTGTCTCACAGCTTCAGCTTAATCAAAGTGCAGTTCTTATTTACAAAATATTCAACTAGAATTGAACATTAATGTATTAATTAAATAATCTAGCATTAAAAAGTAGCCAAACCTTCCACCATAAATTATTCCCTGAATTCCTGTTACATCCTACGTCAGTGACAAAGGTCATACGATAAAATGACAGTCATAAGGGCCATGTTCATACAAGAAGTCTTTTGTTCAGGAACCTTTAAGATCTTAGATCAGAATAGATTTAGAAACAGGACGTCGAATACAACGAAACAGGAGCTGATTGTTGGAGTACTTGGAACTGCAAAGCTTTCATGCATTCAGTTTGTACGAGCAGCTTTCTCACAGCTGATGCTGGTTTAACCAGCACTTCTATAGTTTTGTTTTTATTTAATTTACAGGCAAATAACAACACTCAATTAAAAAAAAATAATATTAAAAAATCCCATTGCAGGAAATCTGACTCACAGGAAGATCTTTTTTAATCCATACCATATATCCAGACCTTCTGCATCACTTTATAGTAAAAATCCTGTTGTACACGATCTGCTACTTCCTCTACCCTCTGGTGGATACAATAATAACAATCATTTTGACATATCACACGGTATTAAACGGTAAATATACAAAAATTTTTAACATCTTGTTAAAAAGCCAAATAGAGACTTTGGATAAAAAATAGACTTTTGGGCTTTAAAGGGCTAATATATTCTAAAAACCAAAGCGCTTGATTAAATGTCATGTCATGGTTAGAAGAAGCCATTAAAGGGACATTAATGGCTCAGAGTTTCTGTACTGTGGAAAGATAAAAAATATCTGAGTGGAAGGATGTGTAATACCGACAACAGCTGGACATCTCTTGGATCTTTGTAGGTGCCTACACCTCCTCTCCTCGGCCTCCACAGTTGATTTAGCAATCACCCTGTTGTTGTTCTTGTTTGAGACTGAGATTTGCAGCTGGGATTGTTTAGCACTGGCCTGTCAGCACCTCTGGCTTGTCGCCACACTGAAGCCCATGTGGCAGCTTGACAGAGAAAGAAAGCAAAAATCTCTCCTCTGAGCTGGGGCAGTCGCCTCAGGTCAGGACTGGCTCCATCACTCCCACTGTCAGAGCTGCATCAGCACATTCTGCCTCATTGTGCCGAGTACACAACCCTGTCCCAATCTCAGACATACCATCTCCACTCCACCAAGAACAAGCACATACCCAATGCTGAGCACAAAGACCGCCAACCGCAGGCAACCTGTTCTTACTTGTGTGGGCAAAAACTCTCTTGCATTATATGTTGCATAACTCTGCAGGATATGGGCTGTTATCATAACCAAGGGGCTGTAAAGTTTCACACAAAAGCACAGTTCACCCTCTGTAGCATTATTTTGAATCATATGGAGCTTTCTAATAACTGGGATTCTTACTTGTGGAACATGAGAAAAACAATGCAATACAAAGATCTAGGAGTCAAAATTCCTTGCAGCTGCCTCGCACTTTTAATTTCCTGCTGCAGCCGTTGTTCATGTAAAGGAGCTTTGGCAGCTGGTAACAGATCAGACCTGCTGCTAATATATCTGTGACTTCCATCAAGAGCTCTGGTTGTTCTGAATGTGATTAACCTCTTCTTGACCAGGTAAACTCACCTGGAACACAAAAGAAAATGTAAATGTTGTCTTCCACTAAAATAAAACATACTTTAATTAGAAAGCTGAGCATTGCAGTCCAATTCACCTAGGAATGTGTAAAATGATTATTGGAATGAGTAAAGTAATCTTAGGAATGAGTAAAGTAATCCCAGGAATGAGAAAGTAATCCCAGAAATTAGTGAAGTAATCCCAGAAATGAGTAAAGTAATCCCAGGAATGAGTAAAGCAATCCTGGGAATGGATGAAGTAGTCCTAGGATTAAGTGAAGTAGTCCTAGGAATAAGTAAAATAGTCCTAGGAATGAGTAAAGTAATCCCAGGATTGAGTAGAGTAATCCCAGGAATGAGTAAAGTAGTCCTATGAATAAGTGAAGAAATTCCAGCAATGAGTAAAGTAATCCTAGGAATGAGCAAAGTAGTCCTAGGAATGAGTAAAGTCATCCCAGGAATGAGTAAAGCAATCCTAGGAATGGATGAAGTAATCCTAGGATTAAGTGAAGTAGTCCTAGGAATAAGTAAAGTAGTCCTAGGAATGAGTAAAGTAATCCTAGGAATGAATAGAGTAATCCCAGGAATGAGTAAAGTAGTCCTAGGAATAAGTGAAGCAATTCCAGCAATGAGTATAGTAATCCTAGGAATGAGTAAAGTAGTCCCAGGAATGAATAAAGTAGTCCTAGAAATGAGTAAAGTAATTCCAGGAATAAGTAAAGTAATCCCAGGATTGAGTAAAGTAATACAAGGAATGAATAAAGTAATCCTAGGAATGAGTAAGGAAATCCTAGGAATAAGTAAAGTCATCCTAGGATTGAGTAAAGTTATCCTCTTAATGAGAAAAGTAGTCCAAGGAATGAATAACGTAGTGCCAGTATTGAGTAAAGTAATCCCAGGAATGAGTAAAGTAGTCCTAGAAAGAGTAAAGTAATCCTAGGAATGAGTAAAGTAGACCTGGGAAGCAATAAAGTAGTCCTAGAAATGAGAAACGTAATCCTAGGAATAAGTAAACTAATCCCAGGAATGAGTAAAGTAATCCTAGGAATAAGTAAAGCTATCTTAAGAATAAGTGAAGTAATCCGAGGATTGAGTAAAGTAATCCCCGTAATGAGTACAGTAGTCCTAGGAATGAGTAAAGTAGTCCTAGGAATGAATGAGTAAAGTAGTACAAGGAATGAATAAAGTAGTCCTAGTATTGAGTAAAGTAACTCCAGGAATGAGTAAAGTAGTCCTAGAAATGAGTAAAATAATCCTCAGAATGTGTAAAGAACCCCTAGGAATGAGTGAAGCAATCCTAGGAATGAGTAAAGTAATCCCAGGAATGAGTAAAATAATCCTATGAATGAGTAAAGTAATCCAAGAAATGAGTAAAGTAATCCTAGGAATGAATAAAGTAATCCTAGTACGGAGTAAAGTAAACCCAGGAATACGTAAAGTGGTCCTAGGAATAGGTGAAGTAATCCTAGAAATAAGTAAAGTCATCCGAGGAATGAGTGAAGTAATCCAAGGAATGAGTAAAGTAATCCTAGAAATGAGTATAGTAATCACAGGAATGCATGAAGTAGTCCTAGGAATAAGTAAATTAGTCCTAGGAATTAATAAAGTAGTCCTAGGAATGAGTAAAGTAATCTCAGGATTGAGTAAAGTAATACTAGGAATGAGTAAAGTAATCCTAGGAATGAGTAGAGTAATCCCAGGAATGAGTAAAGTAGTCATAGGAATAAGTGAAGAAATTCCAGCAATGAGTAAAGTAATCCTAGGAATGAGTAAAGTAATCCTAGGAATGAGTATAGTAATCCCAGGAAAGCATGAAGCAGTCCTAGGAAAAAGTAAAGTAATCCTAGGAATAAGTAAAGTAATCCTAGAATTGAGTCAAATAATCCTCGAAATGAGTAAAGTAATCCAAGAAATAAGTAAAGTAATCCTAGGAATGAATAAAGTAATCCAAGGAATGACTAAAGTCATCCAAGGAATGACTAAAGTATTCATACGAAAGAGTAATATGATCATAGGAATGAGTAATATATTCCCTGGTATGAGTAAAGTAATCTCAGCAATGAGTAAAGTAATCCTAAGAATGAGTGAGTAGACTAATCCCAGGAATGAGTAAAGAAATCCCTGGAATGAGTAAAGTGATCCTAGGAATGAGTGAACTAATCCTAGGAATAAGTAAAGTAATCCTAGGAATGAGTAATGTAGTCCTAGCAATGAGTAAAGTAGTCCTAGGGATGAGTAAAGTAATCCTATGAATGAGTAAATTAATCCCAGGAATGAGTAAATTAATCACTGGAATGAGTAAAGTTATCCCAGGAATGAGTAAAGTGGTTCTAACAATGAGTAAAGTAAGTCTAGGAATGAGCAAAGTTATCCCAGGATTGAGTAAACTAATCCTAGGAATGAGTAAAATAATCCTTGGAATAAGTAAAGTATTCCTAGGAATGAGTAAAGTAATCCCTGGAATGAGTAAAGTAATCCTAGAAATGAGTATAGTAATCCTAGAAATGAGTATAGTAATCACAGGAATGCATGAAGTAGTCCTAGGAATAAGCAAAATAATCAAAGGAATTAGTAAAGTAATCCCAAGAATGAGTAAAATAATACTAGGAATGAGTATAGTATACCTAGGAATGAGTAAAGTAATCTTAGGAATGAGTAAACTAATCCTAGGAATGAGTAAAGTAATCCTAGGAATGACTAAAGTAGTCCTAGCAATGAGTAAAGTCATTCTAGGAATGAGTAAAGTTATCCCAGGATTGAGTAAACTAATCCTAGGAATGAGGGAAGTCATCCCAGAAATTAGTAAAGTAGTCCTAGGAATGAATGAAGTAATCCTTGGAATGAGTAAAGTAATCCCAGGAGTGAGTAAAGAAATCCTAGGAACGAGTAAAGTAATCAGAGGTATGAGTAAAGTAATTCTAGAAATGAGTAAAGTAACTGATGACAACCTATGCTAGAGTCGAATTTAGAAAGTCTTTTAACGTTTGGTTTGCATGTGCTTGCTCGATCGAGTCTTGTAGCCGAGCTTGTCCTTGCATGTTGCTTTGCTACATGTTAGCATCGCTGCTTCCTGGTCTATTCAGACATATTCCAACAGTATGATCTCATGCTGCCTCCTGCACTGGGCGTCTACACAGGAAGAGGTATAAGGGAAAGCTTAACATTTGTAGAAGTGTATTTCTTTGATTTCTCACCAGGAATCTTGAAATTTCAGCTTTAGCTCGTTAGAAAGATAATATTAGGTCCCTCCCCTCCTTCCTCTCAGGTGGGAAAATATCCAAACACAATGTGTTCTGCAACTGGTCGTTCAGTTACCAAACTTCGACTTCAGGATCATTGAAAAGATAAATAAAAAAAGCCAGCAACTTTTTCTTTTCAATATATTTCTTTTTTAATATATTTAGATGAATACTGGAGGCAATATTCTTGGATCATGTGCAATCCTTCTAAACCTTGATATAACACCCTGCCTTTCATTTAGCAAGGTTTTCTTTAGACGTATACGGGATTTATACTGGATCCAAGGAGGGAGGACAATAACCTGACACCAATACAGCATAATGCTGCGAGGGAAGAGGAATTTGTGTGAGTTCATCTTAAGAGTACAGTTGAAAAGCAGGTCAGGATCAAGGATACATGAAAGCATTTGTTGTGTGGTGAGAGGATACTTTAGTGAAATATATTCCTGACTGCATTAACAAGAAAAAACAAACACTGTAAGTAAAAACGAGTTGTGTAGCATTTGTTTGTAAGTTTTTTGTTTGTAAATAGGAGTACTACCCATTAAATATTTTTTTCTTGGGATGTACTGATAGAACATTTTCTTTAAATAGAGTACCAGATACTTACATCTGGCAGACCCAAGAGTGTTGTGAGGGTCTGTTGGGAACGTCTGGCAGAGTCCCCTATCAGAAAGAGTTTCAACTCCCATCTCCAGCAGAGCTTCAACCATGTCCCGGGTGAGGCAGGGGACATTAAGTCCAAGTGGGCTGTGTTCCGTGCTTCTATTGTCGAGGTGGCCAGTTGCAGCTGAGGTCGTAAGGTCGTTGGTGCCTGTTGTGGCGGTAACCCCCGAGCTTGTTGGTGGACACTGCCAGTAAGGAGTCCTATCGGGCCTTTTTGGCCTGTGGGACTCCAGAGGCAGCTGATGGGTATCGGCGGGCTAAGTTGAGCGCTGCTTCGGTGGTTGCTAAGGCAAAAACTCGGGCATGAGAGAAGTTTGGAGAGGCCATGGAGAATGACTTCTGGACGGCTTCGAAGAGATTCTGGTCCACCATCGGGCGGCTCAGGTGGTGAAAGAAGTGCTCCATCAACACTGTGTACAGTGGGGATGGGGGGCTGAAGTCACTGAGGTGGTTAAAAAGCTCCTCGGTGGCAAGGCCGCGGGGGGTGGACGATAACTGCCCAGAGTTCCTTAAGGCTCTGAATGCTGTAGGGCTGTCTTGGCTGACACGCCTCTGCAGCATGGTGTGGACATGGGGGACAGTTCCGCTGGACTGGAAGACTGGGGTGATGTTCCCCTCTACAAAAAGGGGGACCGAAGGGTGTGCTCCAACTACAGTGGGATCACACTCCTCAGCCTCCCTGGTAAGGTCTATTCAGAGGTGCTGGAGAGGAGGGTCCGTCGGATAGTCCAACCTTGGATTGAGGAGGAGCAGTATGGTTTTTGTCCTGGTCGTGGAACAGTGGACCAGCTCTACACCCTCTTCAGGGTCTTTGCGGGGGGCATGGGAGTTTGTCTAACCAGTCTACATGTGCTTTGTTGACTTAGAGAAGACGTTTAACTGTGTCCTGTGGGGGGTACTCCGGGAGTATGGAGTGCCAGACCCACTTGTAAGAGCTGTCGACCAGTGTCAGAGCTTGGTCTGCATTGCAGTAAATCAGAACAATTTCCAGTGCGGGTTGGACTCCACCAAGGCTGCCCTTTGTCACTGATTCTGTTCATAACCTTTATGGACAGAATTTCTAGGCGCAGCCGAGGTGTTGAGGGGATCCGATTTGGTGGCCTCAGGATTGTGTCTCTGCTCTTTGCGGATGATGTGGTTCTGTTGGCTTCATCAGGCCGTGATCTTCAGCTCTCACTGGAGTGATTCGCAGCCGAGTGTGAAGCAGCTGGGATGAGAATGAGCACCTCCAAATTCGAAACCATGGTCATCAGCCGGAAAAGGGTGGAGTGCTCTCTCCGGGTCTGCAATAGGGTCCTGCCCTAAGTGGAGGAGTTCACATATCTCGGGGTCTTGTTCACGAGTTAGGGAAGAATTGAGCGGAAGATCGACAGGCGGATCGGTGCAGAGTGGTGAAGAAGGAGCTGAGCCAAAAAGCAAAGCTCTCGATTTACCGGTCGACCTACATGCCCACCCTCACCTATGGTCACGAGCTGTGGGTAGTGACTGAAAGAACAAGATCGTGAGTACAAGTGGCCGAAATGAGTTTTCTCTGCAGGGTGGCCGGGCTCTCGCTTAGAGATAGGGTGAGAAGCTTTGTGATCCAGGAGGGGCTCAGAGTAGAGCGCTTCTCCTCCACATCGAGAGGAGCCAGATGAGGAGGCTCAGGCATCTGGTTAGTATACCTCCTGGACGCCTCCCTGGTGAGGTGTTCCGGGCACGTCCCACCGGAAAGAGGACCTTGGGGAAGACCTAGTCCACGCTGGACAGACTACATCTCTCGGCTGGCCTGGGAACGTCTCAGGATCCCTCCGGAAGAGCTGGTGAATGTGGCCGGGGAGAGGGAAGTCTGGGTTACCCTGCTTAGGCAACTGCCCCCGCGACCTGACTCTGGATAAGCGGCAGAAAATGGATGGATGGATAATAAAAAAATAAAAATAAAAAAATAAAAAAAATAATAATAATAATAATAATAATAGTTTTGAGCATATGTGCTGATCTTTAGTTTTAGCCTCACTCAGGATGGATCCTCTAGTGATCCAGTTCAACATGAATCCACAGCATCAATCACAATTACACACTTTCATTGTCCCAAGAGTATCATTTCTACTAACCTCACTGATTGGAATATTTGAACAATGGGAACGATGTGTGTTTGCTGCAACAACTTTTAATTTAGTGAGCATTATTAGGTCAAACTAAACCCAATTTTGTTGACCAGCAAGCTCCAGACAGCCCAGTCTCGCAAGAAAATCTGTAATTAGTACGTTTGTCCAAAACGAAGAGGTTATGCATTCATGAAGCTTCTGATTTTACAACTATGATCAGGTATAAGAGTTTTTTGTAGTGAGAAACACAGGCCTGGTAGGATTTTTAAAGGTAGATGTGCACAGGCAACACACCTGGGGCCCAGAAAGTGCCGGTAGTTTGAGAGTTTTCACTTTGCAGTCATAAATCTCATCATTTTGTGTTGTGAAGAAACTGTAGTAATATTGTTGTTCCAGAAAAGTGGTATGATCATTTAAAATTATTTATAATAATTAATGACAATTTGGAAACCAAATGTAAGGAAATGTGATATTTCATTTAATTCTAGCTCTTATTTTGTAGCCTTTGCCATGCTTGTCACCGGGAACAGCTTTCTTAGAGACGTTTAGTTGGATCTTTACCCTGCTGACTGCAGTTATGTCAGCAACAGTTGTACAGACAAGGGACGGTTATGGCATCAGCAGATTTATTTTTCTTTTCCTCCTTTAGTAATGTCATCTTTGTATTGGAGCTGATCTACCTGAACTTTGCATTCTCCAGCCCTGTAGTGCACAGTTGAAGGTAAAACAGGAAACACTCTGTGATAGGCTGCAGTGATTACATCTGTGCCTAGAGCAGAACCAGGAAAATGGCCCCTTTTCTCATTTCCATTATCAAATTTGACCTTCCTCATCCTCCCTGGCCTGAAAAAAAAAAGCGTTTAAGGCACACTTATTAAACATAATCTAGTGAAGTTATTAAAACAAGCCAGCTTACTGAGAGACATGTCACAATTCAATTACCTGTGTAGCTGGAGGGAAAAGCAGCCGGAGCAGGTGACAAACTCTGCTTTTACAGAGCCAATGAAACTCTGTAGTTAGCTTTGCTTCAATTAACACAATGGTGCTGCCGTAGTAATGAACGAGCACATGATTGGCCGAAAGGAAAGTCGAAGATCTGCGGCTCTCTGCTGTGGGAGCTCAGGGCGATGTCTGGGCCGCAGTGCTCATACTTCCTTGTCACTCATTTCCTTGCTAGTTCCTGGTTTGTGTCTTTTCCATTAGAGCTTGAGTCAAAGATATGACACTGTCATTACAGAGCAATGATGAGAAAAGAACCACAAAGATAATTTATTTCATTCATAAGACACTCCTTATTATAAATGACTGTCATTTGCTTATTTGACAATGTATTAGCTTCTTTCCCACCTCGTTCTATTCTTAGTTTCCATTCTATCTGTCATCATTGCTTATCTTGTCGACATTTCATCTCATTTGCTTTTAACCCTTTATGAACATTTTTTTGTCCAGATATAGCAACAAATTATAAGTCACCATTTTTGTACCTGGTTAACATAACTCCAGCAACTGTAAAGTCATAGCCTTGAACTGCATTTTAGAATTTCCCTTTGGGGATTAATAAAGTATTTTCCATTCAATCATTTCAGTGAAACGACTGTGAGGCTACAGTCACATCAACAATCATTAAAGCACTTGATGATGACATTTCAGTGGCTAAAATGTGCAGGTCCTGTTCATTTAATGGAAAAATAAAAGTAACAAATTACATCAACAACATTCCTGAGACAATAACTCCTGCAGACAAATAAAAAGTCCTTGGCAAGTTTCTTTTAATCTTTTTTTTTTTTTTTTTCCCC
>JBAGKM010000017.1:33288126-33298416 GCA_037177155.1 Melanotaenia catherinae | reverse complement strand
TTTATACTGGGATTAAAAGCTGCTACAGACTGGTTTATACTGGGATTAAAAGCTGCTACAGACTGGTTTATACTGGGGTTAAAAGATGTTACAGACTGGTTTATACTGGGGTTAAAAGCTGCTACAGACTGGTTTATACTGGCATTATTTTTAAAAAACTGATTGGTGGAGTTTTAAGGCTTAAAATTAAAATTAATTTAATGCATGTAAGAATTTATTTCACTGGTTAATTCATTAACTACTAAATAATTAAGTAATTATTTTTTGCATTTATTTAAAAAAATAATTACACATCACACAGTTATTAACAAATGAATGTGTGAAATGTATTTATTTCCAATTTTAATAGAAATAACACATTTGATTACTTGTTAAGTGGTGTGTTTATGTATTTCATTGTGGCACTTTTCTGCCTCCATAAGAACATCTGTTTAAATGTTTCTTCCTGCAGCGGGTTGAGGCTGGTTAGAGTGTCCTGTCCATTAAAAAGCTCTGAGGCTTGTGGTTGGATGATATTCACAGGTGATTGGCACCGATGCAGCTGCAGAGCATCTCTGGCTTCTTCCTCCTGGTTGGTGGATGGCAGCTATGGTGAGATGCTCCTGCAGCTTCAGCTGCTTCCTGCTGCGCCGAGCATCACTGCAACAAGGCACTGAGCGATACCAATCACGGAGGAGGGGAGGAGTCAGAGGACGCGCCCCCTCCATCTCAGGACCACCTCGTCCACTGTCCCGGGCTGCAGAAGGCGTGGGTGGAGATGAGGCTGCATGTGGATGTGCAACTCAAACAAAGCAGTTTGTATCCCTGAAGATTGCTTAAATGAGATTTGGCACACAGTGGTACTACATTATTGGGAAGGTGGGGGTGGGGTTCACAGTGTCCTCCTCAGATCCACATTCACTTTGTAAAACCTTTTAAAAGGCGGGGTACCTGTCATCACACAAACAGAGAAACACAGACAGTGTCACAGTCTGATGAGAGCGACTGGTAACCTGATGGTTCTGTAAAGTTTCCACCAACAGGTCAGGACCAAACGGTTAGGGTGCAGATATAGTCTGTAACCTGTAATCTTGCTGCGTTTCCACAGCAACTGTAGAGAGGTGGAGATCAGCCGGATAGCGATAGCTGCGTCAGCTACATAGCAGCATGACGCCAGCGCAGCGCTTCCTTAAAGTAGAACCAGAATACGACTCCGAAACAGAGGAGGGGGATGGAGGTCAGGTTGTGCTCTTTCTTCTTGGTGGTGCTTCGTGACGCCATTTTTTTTTTCTTTTCTCATTAAATTTTTATTGAGAAGATCAGAAACATATACAAATGCAATTAAACACATCAAATATTCTGCTTTTTACTCTTTAAGCACAGTATACAAGAAAAATAATGGATAAAAAAAGAAGGAGAAAGAGAAAACCCCACCCCCCTACCCCACTCCCGCACCTACCCCTGCCACCAACCAGACCTCTTACTATGCTGTTATACACTTAAAAGTCTCATTCAGAAAGCAACTTCTTAAGATCATCTATCAATTGACTCCATGATTCAGTTGTGTTTAGGGTTGCGTTGTTGACCCTTGCAGACGATAACTCCAAATATGCAATGTCCATAAAACAACGGATCCCCCATCTTGAAATACTGGGATTGGTGTCAAGTATGCTCTATGACAGAACTTCAAATGTATGAATTGGTGGTTTGGATTCTTGGAGGTTCTCTCAACATTACGCCAAATTGTTTCCCAATCGGGCCCGGGTGTGTCAATTGATACTTCTTCTTCCCATGCCTTCATACCCGATGAGTACATAACGCCCTGAGTGAAGAGTTTATTATAAAGAAATGACACTACTTTCTTGGGGGAATCCTGTAATCATTTAGAGATAGGGTGGTCACTCAGCTCCGCTCCCCAAGGGCCCCATAGGCTTTACATGCAGATCTGATCCGAAAGTAGAAAAACAGAGAGTGGTTATCAATCTTATATTTTGATACCAGTTCTTGAAAGCTAAGAATAGAGTCTTCCCCATTAATGTCCTGTAATACTTTTATACCTTTACTATCCCAGTTTTTATTAGAAAAGGGCTTTCCTCCAGATAAAAGATTACCATTATTCCACAGCGGTGACGACTTAAACCAATTTTTGCTTTATGTGCCTTTCTACCGTTTTAAATACCGTTAACATATATGACATAATTGGGCCATAATATAGATTACATTTTTTGGTTGATATTGCTACAAAAAGGAAGTCCTTCAACCTCAAGGGAAGAATGAGATCCTCTTTGATGCATTTCCAGGAAGATTTTTTGTTATCATCCAACCAATAAGCTAAACTTCTTAACACAAACGCCCAATGATAGAGTTTAAAGTTTGGACATGCACACCCTCCATTATTCCTTTTCATCTGTAACACTGACCACTTAATGGCAGGGCGCTTGCCATTCCAGATATAGTTACGGAGCAAAGAGTCAAGTTTGCGCCAATAGCCTGCAGGTGGGGGAAGAGGAATCATAGAACTTACAAAATTTATTCTAGGCAAGATATTCATTTTGGTGACTGCTATTCAGGCTGGGACTGAAGCTGGTAGGTGTCTCCATCTATTAATATCTTCCTCGATTTTCCTTAGGGCATTAAGATAATTATTTTTTGCAGTCAATATTACATTAGATCTAATCTGGATGCCAAGATAGGTAACCTCCGTAACTGTTCTCACTTCTGGAGGCAATAATACATCTTGACTATCAATGTTCACCAGCATTAAGGCTGATTTTGAGTAGTTTACCCTATATCCAGATATATTCCCAAAATGTTCAAGCTTCTCTAACAAGAAGGGAAGAGACTGTTGAATATCTGCCATATGAATTAATGTGTCATCAGCATAGAGCGATACAGAGTGAGAGGACCTCCCAATAGTGATAGGTACGATTTGTGTGCCATTCCTGATCAGTTGTGCCAGTGGTTCAATCGATAGATTAAAAATCAATGGCGATAGGGGGTCACCTTGTCTAGTGCCTCTCTCTATTTTAAACAGATCAGAGAAGCCCCCTCCTATGCACACTCTGTAGGGTTTAAATATAGTGTTTGAATCATATTAGTAAATTTTTCTCCAAATCAAAATTCTTTCAATACTCTCCACAAATACAACCATTCCAGGCAGTCAAATGCCTTTTCAGCATCTAAAAACATCAATCCACATGCTGGGGGTATCTTGTGTGATGAGCTAAGTACATGCAGCAGGCGATAAACATTGTCAGAGGGAAAATGGCCTTTAAGAAAACCTGTTTGATCAGGATTGATTATTTTCCCAACTACTGTTTTCAATCTGTTGGCTAAGACTTTGGAAAATATTTTTAAATCGGCATTAATCAGTGAGATCGGGCGATAATTTGCATATTCTGAAGTATCTTTTCCTGGTTTTGGTATAAGGGTAATAAGGGCTGTGTTCAGGTCTCTATGGAATGAGCCTGTATCAATTGCATAGTTTATCGCCTCGAGCCAAACTGGTCCGAGGATGTCCCAAAGTTCAAGATACAATTCCACAGGAATCCCATCAATACCGGGTGTGCGACCCTTATTAGTGCCTTTAACGGCTTTCAATAATTCATCCAGAGTTACTGATGAATCCAAAATTTCTGTTTCATCTGTAGATAGAGTTGGGAGATTCAGGCCTGCAAAAAATCTATCAAAGACCTCCTCTAATGGAGTTCCACTACTAGTATACAACTTTTTAAAGTAGGCCTTAAATGTTTTGTTTATGTCTTCAGTGGATGTTAATAACCCCTGTTGGGCACATCTGATAGCTGGAATAGCTCTCTTTGCTTCCTGTAGTTTTAATGTTAAAGCTAGAAGATTACTTGGTTTACTACCCTCTGAATAATATTTATGCTTAGTTGCCTGCATCATGAACTCAACTCTGTCTCAATAAATCATTCAACTCAGCTTGTTTAGTTTTAACTGTATTTTCTTTAGTCAAACTATAATCTTTTTTAAGATCTTCCTCTATATGTCTACACTCATTTTCTAAATTTGTGATTTTTTGTAGTCTAATCCTATGAAGGTTTGAACTGAATTGTATTGCCACATTACGAATACAACCCTTAACTGATGCCCACACTACTGTCTTATCTTTACTTTCTTTATTTATACCAATAAACTCAGTTAATTGAGCACAAATTACTTTTAGAAAATCATCATTTTTTAAAAGGGTAGTGTTAAATCTCCATCTGCTATTTTTGTTCTTAACTGTACTGTAATCAAAGTTGATATTATTGGGTTGTGGTCAGATATGTATCTAGGTAGAATTTCTATTGAACTAATCAAAGGAAGAAGACCAGTAGATACAAGAATATAATCAATACGAGAGAATGTTTTATGTCTAGCCGAATAAAAGGTGTAGTCCCTTGCTGATGGGTTATGAAAACTCCACATATCTCTAATGTTTAAGTCTGTCATAAAGAGGTTAAGTGCCCTATAGGCTGCATCTTGAGAACTTGAGAGCACTGAAGCAGATTTATCAAGGTCAGTATTTACCTGGGCATTCATGTCAGACCCTACATACAACTGATAATCGTTAAGTTTTAATAGTTGTTTTGTAACCGCTGGGAAGAAGTCATTTTCAAAAGTATTTGGAGCATAGAAACTACCCTGGTCCACTACCCTGAATAGACAAACAGCAAAATGCCAGTCTACCTGCCTCATCTGAGCCAGTTTTCTCATTTGACACATTCAGATTTCGTTTCATAACAATCATAACCCCTTTTGTACGTGTGCCATCAGATGACCACGCAACTGGCTTATACAGTCGATTCTGCAGTCTGAGTACATCAACGGGTCGCAAGTGAGTTTCCTGAAACAACGCTAGATCAGGAAAGTCTCGACTCCTTTCTTGCGAAGTTTTCTGTTCTCGTTGTATCCTCGTCACCTCTGGCTAGTCGAGGTGCTGTAGTCCGGGAAAAACCTCAGCGGTGTGCCGTCCGGGAGAGCCAGTCTTGCCTTTCTCGCCCCCTCCAGTATGGCCTGCCGGTCTGTGTAGCGCAGAAGACGGAAGATCGTGGTCCTAGGCCCCGAAGTGTTGTTGGAATAAATCCGATGTGCTCTATCAATTTCCACCAGAGCGCCGCGGGAGCCAGCCAGTGACGGGATCCAGGTGGGCAGCATCTTCTGAATGTACCCCCTGGGGTCATCGCCTTCGGCCCCAGTTGGCAAGTTAACAAGCCGCACATAGTTTCTTCTGCTTCTATCCTCCTGTTCATTCAGGTCTTCTCGAAGCTTTGTTAGTTCCTTCAAGCAACGTGCTGTTTCATTTTCATTTTGCTTTAAGTTAGCTTGGATACCATCCATTTTATTAAATACTGAGTTAAATTTCTTAGCGTGGGTGTCCAGCTGTTCGGTCAGTGACCGCAAAATGTTACTGTTTTCCGCCATATGTTTCTCGATGAGGGAGAGAGCCTTTTCGATCGGTTCCTTTAACATTTGGGAGATAGACTCTTGAAAAGTTATCATTTCTTCAGCCAAAGTTTGCTTAATTAGCAATGACTCAAAATAGACTGAAAATTACGGGGGTGTTTGTCGGAGCGCCGTGCGTCCATCTTGCCTCGTGCCTCAGCGGAAGTCCCGATTATGATGATGATGATGATGACAATGGTGATGTAAACGATTATGATTTTGATTATGTTGAACATTCCATTTCGTCTTTTTATTCTTCTCTTCTTCTTATAATTCTCTTTTTAAATGTTTCTTCTGCATCTTGCTGTCATAGTTTGAATGTTTTGTGTTTGAGTTTTCTTGTGTATGGAATGTGATATACAAACAAAGCTTTTCCACTTTGCCAACCCCGATCAGGTCAGAATGAGAGAAAATTATTATTTATTGGATTGTGAAGCTAACAAACATTCGTGTGAGTCAAAGGACCAAAGTTTGAACAAAGTTTTTTTTTCTTTGTTTAGTGCTAAGAAACAACCAGGACCAGAAGGAAGGAACCACAATCTATAATTTTTATTCTACACATAAATTAGATTACACAAAGGATATGTTAATAATCTCTCTTTTGCAGTTGATTTGCTGTTTGCTTCATATTCAAACATTGTTGATCATCTTGATAGTTACTGGTGGCTTTTCTTTATTTTTTCTAAACAACACTTTGCTGCTGACGAAGTACAAAATCATGCCAACACAAGCACCTGGACAGGAGAAGAGAGAAAACTGCTGCTTTTTTCTCTGAGCAGCCTCTAGCCCCCCCTCTGGCCAACTAAGCATCACTTCTCAAGATTTACAAACTTTCCAAAACATTTCTGCTGTGACCATCATCACTTACCCAGGACCAGGTTTATGAGCATACACACAGCGTCACTTAGTATCAGAGACAAGAGCATGAAGATGATGAACATTACCTTCTTCATGTGGTGTTACAGTAAGGATTTACACTGCAAGAGAATGCAGCTGTATGTCCTGACAATAAATTATCAATACATATATTGTTTGTTTTATAAGATTTCTCTATTTATCAAAAAAAAAAAAGTTATCATTGTTGATACTAGAACACGGAACTAGTGTTGAATTTAATTTATTTACATAAAGTTTTCTAGCAGGACTTCTGCTGAGAGGAGCAAGAATTTTTACTTTCAATCATCATTAAAGTCCAAATAAATGGCCTTTGTTGGAATGTTTGCAGAATGAAGAGGCCCTTCACCTCAGCCCTGCAGCCAGCTTCTCCATGGCGGCCGTGCGCTCTTCTGCTTTCTGCTGCGAGCGCCGCAGGACGTTCCTCAGCTCCTGAAGGTGGTCCAGGGTGCCCACCAGCTCACCTTTCACTGTTTTCATCTGGCTTTCCAGCATCTGCGTGTGGTGGAGGGAGTTTCTTCTGTACCGTCTGCTGGAGCGCACCTTCTCCTCCAGATCCTCAACTGCAGCGAACAACAAGAGCAGCAGTCACACACCACAAACCCAACGAGAACAGATTCAATTCAATCCAGCTTTAATTGTATACTTCACAACAATGTCATCTCAGGGCACTCTACATACAGATCAATGTTAGCCAATTCATAATAAATAATAGCCCAGTTAAGAAAAACCAACAGATTGCATTTAATCTTGACTTTGATCCAATCCAGCCTGAGCATTCAAGAGGCAACAGGAAGGAAAAACATCCGCCAGAACCAGAACCCGGGATGGCCATCTGCCTCGACCGCTTGATCAGAGTTAAAGGTCAAGGTTTGCTGATGTTGTATTGTGTACCGTCCTTGTTCTATATATAGTGCTATGCTGTATGTTTGTTATATTGAAATATTGTTTTGTCTATGTCTTTGTGTTTTTTGGTTCCCCTTGCAAACGAGATGTTGCATCTCAAGGAATTTTCCATCATAAATTGAAATTGATACAGACCCATGTTCTCCTGGTAGCCCCTGCTGTCTGACGCTTCTTCTGCCTTCCTGTCCAGCAGGCTCTTAGTTTGCTGAAGCATCTTCTCCATCTTGGCAAGCTCCCCAGCCTTAGTGTCACTGTCTCGACGACTTCTCAGCAGCTGTTGCTCCCTCTGGGTCAGCTCGCTGTGACACTTACTCATGTCGGGTGCTGAAAGTCTGAACTGAACAAGGTGAAACTCAACTCCAGGACGCTAAAGGACAACCGCCAGCTGCTGAACTCAAGACAGGAGGATGGTGCTTCTCGGATTAATTTCTGCATCTGACAATACCCCACACTTGAAAGCCCTGAGCAGCACAGACCCCTCCTTCTTTTGCACATGAAACACTGGCTTGTTTTGCAGTTCAGCTGAACTGCTGCTGATATTTGTCTTTTTATAGGCCATTACCGCAGCACATGCCCAGAAGTAATCTGAACACAGCTTCTCTCAGTGCAAACTATTACAAGTCATAAGACTGGCCTCACCAAGCCCTGGAACAGACTGATCATTTTCTCAGTCAGAGTAAAGTTCTGGAACATTTAGAATGGGTCACATAAACTGGACAACAACAATAAAAGTGTAAACAGAAGGTGATGAAGAATGAAATATTCATGCTGTGTTGGTTAGCAGCATCCTTTAAGCTGATAAGGAGCACTTCCTGTTTAAACACACATCAGTGTGTATGGAACTTACACCAACATGAGGAGCATTTTGTTACTCATTCTGGGTTTATTTATTTATTTTTATTTTATTTATTATTTATTTATTTATTTATTACAGACGCCAGTCTGTTCTGGTCCTGTTGGATCTCAGAACTCCATCTGATACCACAGATCAATACATTCTGTTACAGAGGATTATACATGTTCCTGGGAAGCAGAACCTCCAGTTATAGGACCCCCCTTCCAGTCTACCTTCAGATCATCTTCAAACTTTCCTTCCTGATAAATCTTATAGCAGGTCTGGCTTGGTGACGCTGATCGATCCCTGTAGTCCTGCTGCTAAAGGCCGAGGCTGCTGGGGGACGTCCCATGATGCACTGGGCTCCTCTCTGCTCTTGTTACTCTCCATATAGAAATATCTTCTTGTAGTTCTTGTAAAAAGAGGCCAATTTTTCTCAACTGTGCAGCATCTTCTCTAGTTTGAATCCACCTGGAACTGGGGAGACCATCTACTCGACCTTTGGGAGAGCAATGTTGTCTCTTTCTGGTCTAATGAAAAATTCTAGCTGCTCAACAGTCCTGGGTCTATGGCTCCACATGGTTTCTGTTGATAAAAGGTCTGTACTGCAGGCAGGCCACCTCATTACCCAGAATAGATGCAGCTTTTCACCTGTCCACTGATAACAAGCTGGATGCTCCCTCTCCTCTTTAGTCTGCAGGACACGCCGTCCATGCTTTCCACAAACTAGTCCACATCTTCATCCAGGTTTCCACTTTGCCTCAGAACATTATTAACGAGCTTTGGTCCAGAGAAGACATCTGCTTCTTGAACTCGTCTCACAGCAAATCTCCATGTGTAGAACAGCAACATGCCAGATACAGACATGATAACGTCACATTAATACGGGTTCATATATCCCAGTTTGGGATTAGCACACAAACCATCCTTGTTTTATATAAATAATTACAGTTAAAGTTGTTCTGGATGCCATGAAGTGCATGCTCTTTGTGAGTTTTCTTCAAAAGTAGATTATTACTGATATGGATCAATATGAAGACCAGCACCTGTTTTGCTGAGAACTGGTTTCCTCCCAGCAGGAGAACTGGAGCTAGAGATGATCGATGTTTAGACATCTTATTCTTCCTAAATGGAAACTTTTTGTGTCATTTGAATTGTTGATCCACCAGTAAAATAAAATAATGAAATACTTTTAAAAAGTACTGGGTAATTTCCCCTATTGCTAACCTTTCAAAGTAAAAGTAAACATGTGAAGTTGCATAATGAATTACCCCTAATGTAGATGAAAGTAAGCATTGGTATGTAACAAAGAAACCTGATTCTGCTTTTATTTCTGTCGCACAAATCTCCATGTGTACCGCGGCAGCACAGCAGACATAGACCCTCTGAAGCCAGGGGTACATCTAAAACCCCCTTCCTGACACATGGGGTTGGAATGATGAGGCATACATCTGAGCTGTGATTATAAATACAAACTCTACTTTATCTTCTTTTTATCAGGAGATGATAAGACAGAAGATGGATCCAGGCTGAGATGCTACTTTAAGACCAGTGCTATTATTGCTTTTCATACATCACTGTAGAAACTCAGCTGCCTTCCAGCTGTTCTTCCTGCTTGTTTTGCAGCGTGACTCTCCATCCTGCAGGCTGGTCACATGCAGAAACACAAACAAAATGCAGTCTATTTATAAAATCATCAGCCACGCTGGATGAGACAGTTCCTACATAACGTCCAGCATCTGAGGAGAGTCAGAAGTGGACGTGCATTCTGAAAACAGCACAGAACCAAAATCAACTTTATGCAGCAACCACAGCGGACCAGTAAAAAGTATCTTCAGCTCTAAGCAGGGGCAGGTCCATGATGGAGTGTAACTCCAGGGACGGGAAGTCACACCGTTTCTGCTCCGCCACTGTAAATGTACTATTGTGCAACAATTAAAAAAGTTTTAATTGCATGAAATGTTGCAGTTAATCAGATTTTTACACACAAAATGTCCTGTTCTTTTAAAAGATTTCCTACTGCTGTATATATAAGCAGTTTTCTCTTTAAACAGCAACAGTTAAAATATTTCTTCATATATATTTATAAAAACATATTTATGAGAAAGAAGGATGAAATGTTCAGGATTTACTAACTAAAAGGTAAAAAGGCAGCAGGATGGATTTAAAGCTGTGAAGCTGCTTCCTTCTAAACACAGAAGGAACAATATGTGATGAATATCAGCATC
>JBAGKM010000017.1:33258952-33272544 GCA_037177155.1 Melanotaenia catherinae | reverse complement strand
GGTGCTTCTCTTGCAGGTGTTTACTACCTTCAGCTGAGCCCCTGTCTGACCTGGTTCCTAAAGTTAGTCTGACTCCCTACTGAGCCTTTGGATTTGCCCTGAGGATTTGTTAGCTTTATTTTGATTGGTTCCCTGTGTACCAATCACCTTCCACACCAAAACACAAAACTTGGATTTTACCCTGCCTGCCTGTGGTGTCGTGCATTTACTGTTCCTGAACAAATCTCATTACACTTTAAATAGCAGTCTGTCACCTGACCTCGACTCAACAGCTTTTTTAACATCCTCAAACTGAGAGGCCCAGAAATAAGCAGCAACTGAAGAGACTGCAGTTAAATCTGGCTTAGCATATGAGAAACTCAGCATTATATGGGTTCAGTCATTAATTGAAAATGTTTCTATGTGGGATGGTGAGTTGTAACCCTAGATGGCAGAGTTGAGCCAAGGGGGCAGAGTCTATAAAAGGGGGGCGGAGAGTTCACCTAGGGCTCATTGATGCACCAATCACAACACACACCTGAGAGCAGCATGCAGCAGAGGCCTTTCTGTGATAGAATTTAATACTCAAGATAAATTCTTGAGTAGTGGCTTCAACAGAACAGTCAGGACACAAGTTTTCAGTCACCTGCATGCACCTACGGGAGTGAGAAAGGAGTGGGCGCCTGTGTTTTGACAAGGTTTAGCATCGTGGTGCTAGCCACTGTTTTACCCACTCTTAGTTATTTTCTGTAATTGTTCAATTGATCAATTGGATGGACCGCTTTTGTTTTCGTTTAGACATTGAACTATATTGAAGGGAGAGGTTCCAAAGGGAGAGTGGTCTAAGCATGTGTTTTGTTGTGTTTAAAGTGTTATATTTGGTTCTTTTTGATTCCATGCATTGTAGTGTGGTTTGTAACACTGCCCTGACTGAGCCAAATATTGATTTATTTTGTTTCTTTTAGTTGGTCCATTTCTTTAGTACAGTACAGAAATACTGTCCACCCTTTTATATGTCCAACATCCAAACCATTAAAGTTTTAAAAGGATTTCATTCTGTTTATAAATATTTTTTTCTTTTAAATATAGTGGTCTCTTGTTCCAGTTCATTCTGGTGTTTTCCTGGATAAATACTACATGGTCACACATCTCATCTAGCTTATCACTACATTTTTTCCCCATCTGTTAACCTGCACCACAGAGAGTAATGGCTCTGACATAATACTGTTTCCTTGTGGCTTCTCATGTGGGGAGATTGCATCTGATTCTGTCTTCCTCTGCATGACAGGCAGGGTTTGAGCATCTTATCCTGAGCTCTGTTTTACACAATAGGAAACAATGCTCTGTGCTATTTAGTAATCCAAACAGATTGGTGGATAAATGCTACCCAGACTAAATCCATGGTTTGTTATTTTGTCTGGGTAGTGTTTATCCGGCATTTTCTTTGGTTCAGTCCCCAAGAGTGAGGGATCAGCTGTGCCTGCATCAGCAGTCCAGTTTTATTCTTTATGAGCCAGATGTCGCTGTGTGGAGACACTTGAAATGCCTACAGGTTGTGTTTCAGTGTTGCAATCCAAAACGCAATGACTGATTAGAAAAAGTAAAACAGGTTTCTAACTGCCAAGAGACATTTTATGCCAAAACACATGTTTGGATATAAATTAAGTATCCCAGTTGCTGTTTTAATTAAAATTATGTTTCAGTGACCAGAATTTACTCTCAGTTTCTGGAAGCAAAGATTCAAGATCAGAATAGTCAGATTAATAGTGCAATAGTTGGGTGCAATCACAGCATCATTAAATTCTCACAAATTTTAGCCAAGTAAGAGTAGCTGCACTCAAGTATTTACACTGGTGAAAGGACCCTTATAGAGATTAAAGATACAAGATTTGGTATCTCACTAATTTACTTATTTGAATTATCGCCTTCATAAATAGTTTACCCATTTTTAATGTGAAAATATTTATTGTGATGGCAAAAGTTGAAATAGCTAAAAGTGTTATTTTCTCTTGTCCGCAATAAAACAAGAACAAAAGTCAACATTTGTACATATACCAGTATGTACAGTAATAAATACTGTTGCCGTCACTAAACATCGCAAACAGACCCTGCACACAATGAACCTGCATCTAGAATCCATTTAGATGGATAAACAAAAACAAAGAATTTACCTCATGATGGCCTTTCAGGAAGAATGTTAATATTTTCAGAGACATCATTAAATATGAAGAAACTTTTCAATCAGTTTACCAAGCAGATGCTAAAAAAAATAAAATCAATCAAGTCTATAAAATCCTTGACTTTATGTTAACACTAGCAGGATTTTATATTATTTTATTTTATTTGAACACAAAATAAAACATTACGCTTGTTTCATTTTCATGATGTACCATGAGTGTTGTAGTTATCTACTGTATATATAAAACGTCATGCAAATATTTGCTCAAGCTGAAAGAATTTCAGCATGCACAGGCACATGTTCGTGTCTATTTGCTTCATATGACACAAAAACATATTTTGGGGAGAATTTCAGGGGAAAAAAGGAAAAAACAACACATGGTAAATGGTCTGTATTTATATAGCACTTTACTATGCCTGGGATGATATCCAAAGCACTTTACGTCACACTTCACACACACTATGACTCCTGACCTTGCCCAAGGACACCTCAACATGAATTCAACTTGGCCGAACATAGAACCGGCAACCCTGGGGTTACAAGACGACCGCTCTACCTTGTTGAGCCACGCCACACATCTTACATACAGATATTTGCATTGACTTTATATGCAGTCACTACACCCACAACAACACGTTTGGTCTGAACTCATCTTCACAGCAAGAATATGTTTATTCCAGCCTAACAGAAATATGGTTATACAAATGAAGAGATTACTGAATGCATTCACAGGGATGCCAGCAGAGTTTCTGAGGGTAAATCCCTCATATTCATGCCCAGTCCTTAACTCCATATCATAGATTGAGAATTAGAAGGTCTGCTGTGAAGTCACAGAATCAGCCAGAACTTACAGTCTGAAAAAGGCCAAATTCACGTTTTAGTTATAGGCTGGAAGAGTTTAGACCACCTGTCAACCTGAACACAAACAACAGGGGACAGCAGATGTGATTTGAGAGTGAAACTACTATTCGCTGTTTACAGAGACAGAGGGGGCCTTTTTGCTGTTTAAGTGTGGATTTCCACTTCAACATGAACATGCATACCAGCTTATTTTCTGCAATAACATTTACTTAGCTTCAGGTGGGGTGTTAGCAAAACAGTTTGTGATGTGAACATGCTGCAAAACATTTCCTACACCAATGGACATGAGGTATTTTTCAGCACACAGTGGATTTTTTCCCTGAAAGATAAAAAGAAAATCAGAGGAATAATTTGCAATCACATCACATTCAGCCCATGACAGACTTTTGTTTTAGGCAGGGCTCTATGTTGCACCTTGGATGATGTTTTCTCTGCCAATGGGGATGTGTTTAGTGCTCACACAGGAACAAAGAATATGTCAGGTCCTGTCCTGTATCAAAGCAGCCATCACTCTCGCTCAGCGAGGGAAGACAGAAAAACAGACTGACACAGCTGACTCAATCATTGTTGCTGCTTCTGCAAAGCTCAAACCCTCTCTGACATCTTTATCTTTGTCATCACCTTATTTCCTTCATCTGCTTGCCTGCTATGCTCCTCTCACCTCCAGGTCTCTTTCTTTCAATCTTTACAATGAGCCGAAACTGGAACTTTACACGGGAGATAGAGAATATTAGTGCTGATAAGCTCCACAGGGAGACGGAGGGTGAGTGTTTACAGATTGAGGAATGAGAATATGTTCCAAAATTGGCTTTGTATTGTCAAACAAAAGAAGACAGAGGCTGACTGAGATAGAGAAGAATTGCTTTGGACATAGTTAAAGCTGCTACATGTAAACAAAAAGAGCGCTGCTCATTTAATTAAAACAGAGACAGCGTTGTGGCAGAAGTGTGATTTGCTTATGTTTTTTTGGGGAGTTAGCGGCATGTAACATTAATGAGATCTGATTGTTTCATGATTGCGTTTCATAACATTTTTTCTTTTTTTTCTTTTTTTTTTTTTGTTAATGTGGATTAACGTCTGACTACCCTCCTTTCCTTACTATGACTCCTGACCTCACATCACACCAAATCACTCCAAGGATGCAGCTTTTTAGGAAAAGCAAAAATATAACAGCACTCTGGCAACAACATATGGTCCTCTGCTTCTCTGTTTCCACACATATAATGTAGAAAAAAACAGAAAATTAACTGAACACTGTTTATTGGCTGACTAAAACATATTTGAAAATGCTTTTTAATAATGTTACATAATATAAGCAGGTCATAAAAGACCGATTCCATCTTTTTTGGTCTGAATGGGAGACAAAGACAAAAATTGTACACGAGTGATTAAAAATACATTAGTGGTAGCAGCCATCCCCTGACTTCATACTCTGGCAGTCCCAAGAGCTCCAGCGGCTGCTGCATGAAACAAGCCAGTATTTGTTTTGTTTGACGCAGGTAGCTTCAGCTCCCATGGGAGGTTTGCTGTTAATGACTTTGCTAAGATGAAGCGTAGGTGTGAGGGTGGGCTGGGATTAAAAGAGAAGGGAATAAAAGCAAGAGCGGAAGCTAATCACCAAAGGCTAATTAGTCTTTCAAATTTATGCAGAAGTGTTGAGGTTTTTAGTCTGAAGAGATTGCGAGCAGTCTGTGTGATTTCAAGGTAACTCAGGCAGTGATAGTGTTTTTCATTACCGTCAAATTACTGCTGCATCTGAGTCCTCAAGAGTAGATGATGAATCGTATGTGCAAAATACTGCTTGAGGCTGTGGATTAATTAATTAATTTAAGGAATTTGAGGAAATGTGTGCATTTGCTTTTTTCTTTTGCTGACAGAAAAGATGATCTTTAATACTGCAAAAACAAAAATATGTTTATTTTCCATTTTACTCTAAATGTGCCATTTCTTGATTTGGAGCAGAAGCCTTCAATAAGAAATAGCTGATGCTGTACATTTTCTTCAAATAGGCTAAAGGATGCTGGTGGGACTTTGTTTGACAGGTAAAAAGGCAAAGTGGCATAGTAAACATGTTTTTGGCAGAAGGGGATAAAATTTAACTAGAAAGCGTGATTAACCATGAATTATTTGTACAAAAACTGAGGGGCAAATATTGTTAAGTCTTCTGGTCATGTGCCAGAGATGGGGACTTGAGGTCAAATGGCATTTCCAGTGACTTGAGACTGATGAACCATCTTTTATTTTTCATGATCTTCTCTCTGTCTGATCTCCTATCTGCTGTTTGGGTTGTGTGCTGTCATTTCACCATACGTAACACTGACATAATGTCATGCAAACACATATGCGTCTGCATACCCAATCAATCAAACAATATTGGCAGCACCATTGTAACTTTGGGTATTAAAAATGTAATAAAAATGTACAAATATAAAAGCAAAAAACTGGAACGTCTGTGGTATAAAAATACAGGACACTGGATCCACCTTCATCCACATTAAAAGCACACCTAGGGAGCTTAGTCTCTATATTATGAAAGTTTAAACTGGATTTATACTCACGCGCCATCTGCATACAGTAGGGCCGGCATATAGCTGATGCTGGTGAAATGTGCTATCACACTCGAACATGTTGTAATTTCTCTTCTGAGGTTGTGGTACAAATTTAACCAGAAGCTCCAGAAAAATAATAATAAATAAATAAAAGCGAAAAGCACATCCTTAAACAGAAACTTCTAGAGCAGGGGTGCCCAAGTCCGGTCCTCAAGATCTACCATCCTGCAACTTTTAGATGCAACTCTTCTCCAACACACCTGAATCAAATGACTGCTTTATCACCAGGCCTCTGCAGAGCTGAATGACATGCAGATGACATCTGATTCAAGTGTGTTGGAGAAGAGCTGCATCTAAAAGTTGCAGGATGGTAGACCTTGAGGACCGAACTTGGGCACCCTGTTCTAGAGAGTCAGCAACTCTGGTACTCTATAGGAAGGCAGTGAGACAACCACCGTTCCAGGTGCCACCATGCCTGTTGCTGTGGTCAACCCACCTCCACCTGCTCAGACTCTTTCAACGCCTCACCACCACATAAACATGCCTTTCTTGTGGCCAGCCAAAGTCCGGTTATGAGAATCTTGGTTCCTCAGTCTGTTTCTTCTACCAGCAAGGTCATGAGAGATACTTTTATTGCTCAAAAAGAATTCACGGCATATAAGCTGCTGAGGGTCTGAGAAATCCAGAAATGGAATTAGAAGAGTTCACAGAAACAATTCTTCCAGGGGGAAGTGGATGCCACAAAAAGAAGAGTGGAAGAGAAGAGCCAGCAGGAACGACAGGAACGACGTAGCCCAGCGTCTGGGCCCAAACAGTCCTCACATCCACATTGGCTTCTCAGAGTGACAGAAAAATATATTTACCGACCACCAAAAGTATTTTCCCTCCACAGCGACAAGACATGCTAAAGGAGAGGGCCTGGAGAGACTTGCAGGTGTCTCCTTTGTAAGAAATAGAAATGGGAGACTGAGGAGGGCAAATAAAAATATGATAAAAAAAAGGTTCACGACATACATATTGTTCATTACATTGTTGCCTTGTTTTGTTTTTACTGTTCAGTTATTTTTCAAATATAAAAACATTATCAAAATGTTACATTGTGTCGTTAAAATGATCCTTGTTAATTTACTATGCTAAAATAGTGGAAGGTTAAATAAATTGTTTCTCAGGTGCCAAAGTTCGAAAATCCATGTCCAATGTTTCAAATGATTTTCAACTTCAAAGGCAGAAAGAAATTTTACCCAAATTATTTTTACTGTATATAAAGGCCATGTGTCTTGATGGCTGTATTTTTTGTTCAAGGTTGTTTGAAAGTCCAAGTTCAGATTTAGTTTTAGCTTTAGACCTTTTATAATTTAGAGCTTTAAGTTTGTTTGATTACAGCCATTTTATACATAAAGTTTGGGTTTGTTTGAGAAAGGTTTGATAGCAGGAACGCTGCCTTTCAGACTCTTAGCATGGGCAGCGTAGCCGTTCCAAACAGCATCTACCGGGACACAACGCCAGCTACCCACACGAGTCAGAACGGTCTGAAGGCTGGTACACACAAGGATTTTTTCTCTGTTAGAGACGCCACACATAAAGATTAAATAAAAAAAATCTGGCATTTTAACAGTGTTGATGGTACTGTGTGTGGTGGCTCCGATAATCTCAGCACAGAACGCATAACGATGCTGTCCCGCAACCGATCCGGAGTCCGGTGCTCCGAGCCAGAAACCTTGCGTGATCAAATGTGATCTAACAAAAAAGAAGAAACATAACCGGAAAAAACAAAGAAACATGGCAACAGTCAGAGAACACAACACCCAGAGGATATACATGACCAAGTAATGATGGTGGTCTCTGCGATTATTATTAACAGAACTGAAAAAAAAAACAGCGTGAACATGGACTTTATATTCTTCCCTGCTCCCCACAACTCAGGAGTCGTCGGCTTTCCACACACACTTGAGGATTTTGGTTCTAAATACTGAACATGTTTAATGCTTCCAATTGTCAGCCAGTTGTGGGAACGGGTGAGGAAATGCAGCATCTGCATTTGACCGGAAGCAGTGTGCCTTTTTACAAAATGCTAAATAACTCAGGGTATAAAAGTTTGAAAGATACACCTGCAGAACAAACCGAACAAACTGAATGGCTGCAGCGGTGCAAACGGACAGAGTTAAGTGTCAAAGGTTTGCAACGGGAAGCTTCCCCCGAATACCAGACCTGCATCTGTTAATCTGGAAATGCAGGAAGGCATGTCAGATGCATTCACACTGAAAGCTTGAAATCTACTTTACTGGGAAGAATTTAAAGGGAATATGTCTTTTCAAGTGTGTCTTTAAACTTATTTGGCCTCCTTCAAAGAAAGAACACAGGAAAGTTTAAAATGGTAATTTCACCACAACTAAATGGTTTGAGGTTTTAAACCAGGGGTGCTCAAGTCCGGTCCTCGAGGTCTACCATCCTGCAACTTTTAGATGCAACACTCGAATCAAATGACTGACTCGTTACGAGGCCACTGACATTTGATTCAGTTGTGTTGGAGAAGGGTTGCATGTAAAAGTTGCAGGATGGTAGATCTCAAGGGCGCCCCTGATTTAAACTCTAAAGAACTTAATCAGAGCAGCAGTGGAGATTCCGGGACTACATGGCCCAGGACAGGCTTGGTCAAATCCAGTTTCACCAGTTCTTGATGGTGTTCACATCTACATATGCAGGTCATCCTACCCACAGTGATACTAAGCACTAATCCAGTTTTTCCAGACACTCCGACCTGATTCAGAATGACAACCTTTCCTGATGTTTATACTGTGCTGCTTTAGAACAAAGTGAGACACTGGTATAATTACAGAATTAATCAGTTCTGCATGAAGCTTTTGTCCCACCTCTATCACCTTACTGAAAACCCAACAGAGATGCTCAGTTTGACTGACCAATCAGATCCAAGCAGCCACTGTCAAATCCCCCCATCAGTATCCTCCAAGAGTGTCATATTGCAGGAAAAATGACAGACCCAAGGAGCAGACACAAACCCCATTTATTGTGCTAAACAAGAATTTATCTAACCCAGCTGGCAGGAACGACGGAGCAGAAGGTGGAGGCGTTCACTGCGTGGCTCAGTACTGCCAAGAAGGAGAGTCAGAGTTTTAAAAGAAAAGCCAAAGAAAAGAGCTACAACAGTCAGAAACTTTGAAAACCAAACCAGTCCCACTTTGGTTTTTGAGGGTCTGGGGCAGAGGGTTAACCAACCAACCGGCAGGTGAAAGAAGAAAAAAATGTCCGTCCAGGAAGTGGAGGCAGGAGAGGGCAGATAAAAGCAGCAGGTGGAGCAGGTGTGGACTGCTATAATGGCAGGCAAGGCAGAGCGCTCACAAGCAAAAATGTCCAGCAGGCAGTTTCTCCGGTGGTGCAGGAGAGAAGACGATCTGGCAAGGAGGGGCTGCAGCTTGGTAAACCCAGCCTGCTGATTACCAGACACAGGTCAGGTGTAAGGGGGGAGATCCAAGCAGGCTGAGGTGTCGCCCACACTCCACCTGCAGCTGAAAGCAAGCTCAGCCAACCACCCCATGACAGAGAGGAAGAGATGCTTCAGACATTTCTGGCAGCTGCACAGCTTTCCCACACTAATCCTTGTCTATTGGACAATGTTTCCCTTTTCTAATGCCAGCTCACTCCCAAATGATAGAAAGGATCAAAGCACATAAACTGTAAGTCAGGAGAGTTGGGATGGTGAAGTGTCATTTGTCAGCAGAAAGTCTGCAAAATCTTTAATGTTTTAAGCTTTTAACACTAAAGTTTCAACCACATTACCATTCAGGCTTACAAGACTCAAACTGGAAACCAGTCGCTGTCACTGTTGCTATTGTTGAAAATACATGTAATAAACAAGTTTTTCTTTTTTCTTTTAATCCCCACAAGCTGCAGTGTACTACAGACTTCAGATGTCCTCCTGCCTCTGTGCCACATTCAGCAGGCCTGTGAGGTTTCTCTGCTAACCTTTGTTAAATTGCTCATGGACATTTAATCCAGCCTCAGACCTGTTTAATACAGTAGCACTCTAACAGGATTGGGTGATGTTAACCCACTGGGACATGGTTTGCCAGCTGTTCCCTCCCCCTGCTGGTGGTGAGCACACGCAGGGCTGCTGATGGGTGGAGCAGGATGGGAGGGGATGATTAGTAAGTGAGAGTATCCTCTTAGCTTGATGCAGACAGCTGTAGTGGGAGGATGAGAGGGATGCTGAGCCTAAAGGTGCTATAAAAACATTGTAAAGGATTGGATATTTCTCATAGCCCCCTGCCCCCACCCTGGAGCTTCTCTTTAGTTTCTGTTTTTGCTCATTAGTCCTTCATTTTCACCTTCATACCTGGAGACTAAAGCTGTGGATCAGACACATTTATGGGTTGCTGAGAGGACACAAGACAGAAAACTCAGGATGGCCGTGGCTTTGGATGCGGTGTGGTTGAGGGTGAAGAACGTTCTCAAACAGAATGGACTCCTCATCATGTCAGTGCTGGCTGTGGTCATCGGATGTCTTCTGGGATTCTTCCTGAGGACACGGCGTCTCTCAGAGCAGGTCAGTCTGTTCCCCCACCCCATGCAGAGACAATCCTCTACCCAGCCTCAAATCCCTACCCCACACCACCCTGAGGTGTTGACATAGACAGTGGCTTCTCCAGGTTCCTGGTCTTCCACACATCTTTTCAGCCATTCGACTGAGTACACATTGAAGTGCCTCTGTTTCCAAAACCAGTTTTAGAAGCTACACTAAAAAATGCAAAACTTTACTGAGCTCAGAATATTTATGCTCATGAAGACACATTTGCTACATCACAAGCAGGTAAAACCCTGCTCTGCTGGATTATCAACTTATATTAGTCTTTGTCTTACTTTCATGAATTGTTAGTACGAAACTGAAATGTGATTCTTAATTTGTAAAGTACAAGAGAAATGATACAGGAAGATCAGAAAGCATCTTCAGATCACAACAGGTCTTCTATGTGAAAGATACAGTAATTAAGTTATATATATAGTTAAACAATAAAATAAATGTGCTGGTGTCAAGAACACAGTAAAATTTCCTGGTGAACTTTAACTCCTTATAAGATGGTTAAAAACCAGCGTTTGACTGCAGGAGATTTTAAAGAGTTCTGAAGCCCCACCTGCACAAATAGTTAACACAGTTAATAGTTAGGTTAATAGAAGAGTTAACACAGTTCTAACAATCATAAGAGTTTGCCAGTTGTTTTGCTTACTCTCTGCCTCTAATGGGAAGCAAACATCCCCTTGAACATGTTCTTTATGTTCAGATATGCTGGAAACAGACTGATGGAAACATGGATGAGTATTTTCCAGTGCAGGAACATATGTTTCCATGGCAATACAACTAAAATTAAATGCTTAATTTCCTTTTTAATTGTTTTTACAAATGACTCTTAAGTTACAAGTTGGCATCAGGTTTTGGACAGCTTTATGTTTTTGTGGCTAAACATCAGCATCAGCTCCATCAAACTTTCTACAAACAGGAGCTTATCAGGATGAGAGAGCAGAGGTGGGGGTTGAACACCCCCCTCCCGGACTTGATTCCCACAGCGCTCACCTTCAACAGCTCAATTTCCTTTTGTTTTCAGCTATGTTGTTAGCATTTTCCCTGTCTGTGTAGTTGGGATAAAGAAATAACATACATGGAAACAAGAAATGGTTCTGCACTGAAACCAAAACGACCTTTCAGTCTCACAAACTCGTGTCTGTTTGTTAGCTAGTCATAGCCAGGTGGGGTTGAGGTTAACCTGGAATTTATGGAGCTTCTCATATAGCAGCACAGCCGAATTGTATTAAAAGCACTTGATAAATGAAAGAACATAATCCCCTGCCTGATTGGTCCAGATGAGAGTGGGCTCTCTGAAGGAGGTAGATGATGGCATCTTCAACCCCAAGAACATTAAAATAAGCAAACTGTAATGTGTCCTGAAAGGTGATGACTAACCTAAAATGTGGGCCAATACCAGTCTCTGCAGGACTTTCAGGAGTCAGGACAACTGGTCTGTAGTAATCTGGTTCAGATGGTTGGGAATCACAGGAACTCTTTTCTGACTCACGTGTTGAAAAGGTGCTGAAGAATCCACCATAATGTTTTTGAGCTGGTTTTCAGAACCCTGGAGCTAAAACCTTCTGGACCTGCAGCCTTGTTCCCATTCAGTTTCTCCAGTTGCTTCTTCACCTGCCTGCAGGAGTCAGACAGGCTAGAGGTGGAGGTGGAGGCAGAGGACGTCACAGATGTCAGACAGGGTAGAGGTGGAGGCAGAGGAGGGCGAGAGTTATAGCACCTCAATATTAGTAGAAAATATTTATATGAAAAATTAATATGTTTTATTAACATTAATAATGGTTCATATCAATAAAATACAAGCACCATCCTTCTTATGAATTTATGACACGTCACAAAACAGATAACCGTGAATTAATATCTATATGGTAGATATATATTTACATGAATCAGTCTCAAACAATAAATTAGGCAGTTCTCATCTGAAGGAGCATTTCTCTGCAAAAGTCACCACATTAACGACAAATTAAAATATTCATGCGATTTATTAAGTAGTTGTGATCAGTAAGCACAAGAAATGAACAAAAGAAAGATAACAACAGTCCAGCAGCACTTTACGGTAACCAGGCTCCAAGGAGACAATCAGACAAGAAGAGAAGAATTCATGCAGAAATGTAAGATCATGAAATAACAAATGAAAGTTTTTTTTTTGTAAATAGGTACTGTTAATCTAACAAGGTTGAAAAGATGTAAGTTTGACTAACTTTTCTAACTTTAGTTAAGAACCAGTTAATACTAAGCACTTACAAAATTCATTCTAGAAATTTTAATTTACCCGATAAGTAGTTAAGGAAATGGAAACTAGTTTAGAAATTATTTCATTCTAAATAAAAATTTTACATCTCTGGGAAGACACCAGTTATTGTTGGAGAGGAACATGATCCTACTTTGACCAGGGATGGCGGCCAGCTGTCAGCCGTCGGATGAAGGTTGAAAGAGCATGAGGGTGGATTTTCCCAGACTCGTTTTCTGGGGTGGGAATGGCTCGTCACAGAACTGGGTCTCAGTTCGGTGTCCACAAAACAGGTCTGTTTCTCTCTCTCTCTTCCTCTTCCTGGCCAGGAAGGGCTTCTCGGTTAACATCCGAGGCAAATACAGCTGGTGAATCTGTCCACAGCAGCTGGTGCGCTGGTTGATGTAAAAGTTTGGCATCTGTTGTCGAGCGCTTCTAGACTTTATCTGGCTCTGGGGAGGGATAAACTTAGACTGGCTTCCAAAGTTTACCCAAAAACAAGAAACAGAATAATAAGTCTCTTGGCAATGGGTCTTCCTGGGTTAGGAAATTAACAAAAATAAAAACTCACAGGTCAAAAATATTTATTGGGATGAAGATAACATCAGTCCCTGTCATTTGATTAGACTGATGGTTAATGAAATATTTTAAGATGTAGCTCTTGACAACATGCAATTATTGTGGTATTTATATATTTATTTACTCATTTCACTGGTAATTTCAGTCACCAAGTATTCTATAAAAATGTGACTACCGCTTCCTTTACCCCCAGCATAGCTGCTTTGAAAGGGATTTTCCAAACACATAAAGTTTCTGTTCAAAGTATTGATATTGGATCGTCTTCACCGAAAACTAATAGGTCAGTTTCTTTCCTGGCTCTGATCCTGGCTTGTATTTTACGTGGTATTGGATTGAGAAGAAAATAAGTGGTGTCGTACATCACTACCAGAAATCAGGAAACACGTAATCACAAAATGACCAATCACAGGGGAGCACTTCCACGTAACCGCGCTGCAAGCAGGGTGCACGTCGGATTTGGAAGTCTGATCTATGGAAGTTTTCCAGACTTTTCTATCCCATCCAGGAGGTTTACAATCCAGCCACTAAATGTAGTTTTACTCAAAGACTCTATCTGGTAAATCCACAATGATCCATGATAACAGCATTATTTATCACATTTCATCATAAAAACATCACCAT
>JBAGKM010000017.1:33151629-33163896 GCA_037177155.1 Melanotaenia catherinae | reverse complement strand
TGCCTTTTGGCTCAGCTCCTTCTTCACCACGACAGACCGATGCAGAGTCCACATCACTGCAGATGCCGCACCGATCCACCAGTCCATCTCCCGCTCCATCCTTCCCTCACTGCTGAACAGTGGATCAGTCCTACACCATCTTCAGGGTCTTGGACAGGGCATGGGAGTTTGCTCAACCATTCTACCCCGAGATACATCAACTCCTCCACTTGGGGCAGGACCTCATTCCCTACCTGGAGAAAACACTCCACCCTTTTCCGGCTAAGGACCATGGTCTTGGATTTGGAGGTGCTTCTGATTGAAGCCAACAGAGCCACATTATCCACAAAGAGCAGAGACCCAATCCTGAGGCCACCAAACCAGATTCCCTCAACACCTCGGCTGCACCTAGAAATTCGGTGACAATGGCAGCCTTGACGGAGTCCAACCCACACTGGAAACAAATCTGATTTACTGCCAGCAATGTGGACCAAGCTCTGACACCGGTTCTACAGGGACCAGACGGTTCATACAAGGGATCCAGCACTCCATACTCCTGGAGTACCCCCAACAGGAGTCCCCGGGGGACACATTCGAATGCCTTCTCCAAGTATACAAAGCGCATGTAGAATGGTTGAGCAAACTCCCATGCTCCGTCCAAGACCCTGAAGATGGACTGATCCACCATTCCACAACCAGAATGAAAACCACACTGCTCCTTCTTAATCCAAGGTTCGACTGTCCAATGGATCCTCCTCTCCAGCACCCCTGAATAGACCTTACCAGTGAGGCTGAGGAGTGTGATCCCCCTGTAGTTGGATGTCCACGCGATGCTGCAGAGGCGTTTCAGCCAAGACAGCCCTACAACATCCAGAGCCTTAAGGAACTCTAGGTGGACCTCAGCCACCCTCAGGGCCCTGCTACTGAGGAGCTTTTTAAACTACCTCAGTGACCTCAGCCCCAGAGATGGGAGAGCCCACACCAGGGTCCCCAGACTCTGCTTCCTCATCAGAAGATGTGTTGGTAGGATTGCGGAGGTCTTTGACGTATTCCCTCCACCCACCCAAAAGAGGAAGATGCCTTTGATGTTCGGAGTGCCTTCAAAAGCTGGAGCAGGAACGCTGGAGATGCGGTTACTCTGGAGGTAAATGTACTCTAGAGACTCGGGCAGGTCAGTGGGGATGTACGTCAGCTGGTTACCAGACAAGTCCAGCGTCTACAATCAACAAAGTGGAACATTTTTACTGGTATCTGGAACTCTTAACTCAGAGCTGCCAACTTTTCAATAATCCTTGGAGTGAGATTTGGAGGGACTAACCAAAGGTTTGTCGCATGCACGGCAGCTAGACATAAGACTCATTTTGACTCATTTTGTGCAGGTTTAATCATAAAATACAGCACTTAGTAGTAACAACATATAAAAAAGGTATACAAATAGGTCTTCAAAGTACCAGCAGGAACATCAAAATAAAACAGTTGTTGAAAACAGATGTTACAACGTTAAAGTGGAGCTCAAAGGTTCAGTATATATGATTGTTATGCAATAAGCCAGTTGCTAGGATACACCAGCAAACACGTGAGTCATGTTTGGTATTGTACCTCCTGTCTGTTTGAGAACTTTTTCTACTCTGGATCTTATAAGATGCAGGCTGGACAAGTTTCTGATTCATCCATCCATTTATTATAACACTTAGTCCAATTCAGGGTTGCGGGGAAGCTGGAGCCTATCCCAGCAACTAGCAGGCGAGAGGCAGGTACACCTGGACAGGTAACAGTCCATCGCAGGCCCACTTTCTGATTCACTCTTATTTTTAAAGCACTGCATGAAGTAATTTAGTAATAATTATAAAACAGCCCCTTTCCCCTTTTTCCAGGTTAGATATTTTATAAGGTATTAAATCTGATTCAAAAGCACCAAAAACAGGTGATATAATCCGACTGACTTATTGATCAGTCAGTGTGGCCTCAAAGTTGAAAATTCTCCTGTTTTATTTAGTTAATTTTAAAAAATGATGGTAGATCATTTGTTATCAACATGATAGACTTTGGGGTGCATTTAGTTTATCAGATGACACAATGTCAGGAGAATCTTCACAATCCTGAAATTAGAAGAAATCCATTGATACCAAATATGTCATGATTGATCGTGGGAAAGGACAAAAATATTGATACAAAATGGAATTGGTTTTTATCGCAAGGTGGTAAAAGCTTTGATGAATTTCTGATAGTAATCAATCTGTTGTCCCTACATGAATCCTAACATGTTGCCTAGATAACTGCCGCTGATATCAGCTCAAACGGTGCTGCTCACCTCTCTTCTCTAAAAAAAAATTAATAAGAAGCTGCCCTTCCTTACCCTATGCTTTCTCTCCCTTTTCTAGTATCCAGACTTCACTTTCTTTGAGAAATAGTTGACTTTCTCCTCTGGCTGTCTGGCTGCTCTCTGTCTCAGTTGAACTGACCAACTGTTGCTGGTGTGGACTAACTCATCTGGTACAATTTTAGAGTGGTGACAGGGCCTTTAAGAACATCCATCATTATTATAATGCAACATTTAGTCTGTCTGCACTTTAATTCAGGCAAATTTATTTTTATTATCATAATTAGACATTTTAAAATGAAACACAAAAAAAAATTTCAATCTAGGATTTTCAAGGGTCCCCACAATGCAGTGGATCGGCTCCAAAATACAAATTAATTACTATCAGAAGTTCATCAAACACTGAGACGTTGCGGTAAAACCAGGTCAGCTTTGTGTCCAAATTTGATCCCTTTCCCAGTCAGACATTTCTCAGTCAGCCAGCTCCCAGTCACACATTTCCCAGTCAACCAGCTCCCAGTCAGACATTTGCCAGTCAGGCAGTTTCCAGTCAGGCAGTTCCCTGTCACACAGTTCCCAGTCAAACAGTTCCAAATCAGGCAGTTTCCAGTCAGGCAGTTCCCAGTCTGACAGCTCCCAGTCAGACCGTTTCAAATCAGTTAGTTTCCAGTCAGGCAGTTCCAAATCAGGCAGTTTCCAGTCAGGCAGTTTCCAGTCAGGCAGTTTCTGATCAGGCAGTTCCCTGTCAGACAGTTCCCAGTCAGACAGTTCCAAATCAGGCAGTTTCCAGTCAGGCAGTTCCCTGTCAGACAGTTCCCATGTCCCCAGTCAGGCAGTTCCCAGTTAGACAGCTCCCAGTCAAACTGTTCCCTGTCAGCCAGTTACCAGTCAAACATTTCCCAGTCAGGAAGTTCCTGGACAGTTCACAGTCAGACAACTCCTAGTCAGACAGTTCCCAGTCAGACATTTCCCAGTCAGGCAGCTCCCAGTCAGACAGTTGCCAGTCAGGCAGTTCCCAGTCTGACAGCTCCCAGTCAGACCATTTCAAATCAGGTAGTTTCCAGTCAGGCAGTTCCCAGTCAGACAGTTCCTAGTCAGGCAGTTCTCAGTCAGACAGTTCCCAGTCAGGCAGTTCCCAGTCAGACAATTCCCAGTCAGACAGTTCCCAGTAAAGCCTGGCACATACATGACAATGTTTTTAATCTTGTTAGATTTTTTTATCTGGTCAAGATCTCACAAGGAAGGATAAAAAAAATCAGTTTTGATCGTACTGTTTGTGGTGTGTTCCAAAAATGTAATTACAGAACAACACACACATGACAATGCTGTCCAGCAACTCATCTACAATCTAGTCCTCTGATCCGGACAAACTTTAAAACATAGAAGAAGAACCATAGCAAAAATCGGCAAAAAACATAGATTAAGAACCATTGCAACAACCGGCAAAAAATGTAGAAGAAGAACTATAGCAACAACGAGGAAAATACGTAGAAGAAACATAGCAACAATCGGCAAAAAACATAGAAGAGGAAACATAGCAACAACCGGCAAAAAACATAGAAGAAGAACCATAGCAACGACCGGCAAAAAGTAGAAAAAGAAAGATAGCAACAACCGGCAAAAAACATAGAAGAAGAACCATAGCATCAACCGCCAAAAAACGTAGAAGAAGAACCATAGCAATAACCAGGAAAATACTTAGAAGAAACATAGCAACAACCGGCAAAATACGTAGAAGAAGAAACATAGCAACAACCGGCAAAAAACGTAGAAGAAGAGCCATAGCAACGACCGGCAAAATTGTGAAGAAGAAACATAGCAGCAACCGGCAAAAAACGTAGAAGAAGAACCATAGCAACAACCGGCAAAACACGTAGAAGAAGAACCATAGCAACAACCGGCAAAATACGTAGAAGAAGAACCAAAGCAACAACCAGGAAAATACGTAGAAGAAACATAGCAACAACCGGCAAAAAAATAGAAGAAGAAACACAGCAACAACCGGCAAAATACATAGAAAAAGAAACATAGCAACAACCGGCAAAAAACGTAGAAGAAGAGCCATAGCAACGACCGGCAAAAAACGTAGAAGAAAAACCATAGCAACAACCGGCAAAATACGTAGAAGAAGAACCATAGCAACAACCAGGAAAATACGTAGAAGAAACATAGCAACAACTGGCAAAATACGTAGAAGAAGAAACCTAGCAACAACCAGCAAAATACGTAGAAGAAGAAACAAAGCAACAACCGGCAAAATACGTAGAAGAAGAAAGATAGCAACAACCGGCAAAAAACGTAGAAGAAGAACCATAGCAACAACCAGCAAAATATGTAGAAGAAGAAACATAGTAACAACCGGCAAAATACGTAGAAAAAGAAACATAGCAACAACCGGCAAAAAACGTAGAAGAAGAACCATAGCAACAACCAGCAAAATACGTAAAAGAAGAACCATAGCAACAACCAGCAAAATATGCAGAAGAAGAAACATAGCAACAACCGGCAAAATACGTAGAAGAAGAAACATAGCAACAACCGGCAAAAAACATAGAAAAAGAACCATAGCAACGGCCGGCAAAATATGTAGAAGAAGAAACATAGCAACAACCGGCAAAAAACGTAGAAGAAGAACCATAGCAACAACCAGGAAAATACGTAGAAGAAACATAGCAACAACCAGCAAAAAACGTAGATAGGTACAAGGACACTGGAGAAGGACTGAATCTATATATTTTCCTCTACTAAATCTTATATCATCCTCTGCTAGACTGGTTACAGGATATATTTCTCCACATTTTCGTGCTTTAGCTACTTTAAAGCCAACTAGCAGCCTTGCTAGTCCCCTGTTTAATGAAACTGGATCATGGAGCGCTAGCTTTGTCAGTGCTAAGTCACCTGGAACTGAAGTTCTAGTTGAGTATCTTTATAGTTTATTTACATCTTCAATGTGAAAATCTTGATGAACTGAAATGATGTGTAGTCCCTAAATACACTCCCTGAAAACTAAATATGACCTGGTTTCCCCACATTATCTTAAAACTAATCTACGATGCTACGTAGCTTCATGCTGACATCAGGTTAACTGCCTTACATAACATCAGTAGTTGTACCTGCAAAGGGACAAAACTGCCTCTAGAAATGTGCAGCCATGTCAACATTTTTAAAGGATCATTATTAAGGAAAAACTTTAAAATGACTTCAAACTTGTGTAATGATACTGGTGATCAATGCAGGTCTGGATGATTAGTTGGATGATTCCATTCGTGCCCTCCTACGTTTGTGCAGGCGTGCAGAGAGACGTTGAAAAGGGATGGACTCCAGGTCTTTTTGGGTTATTTGAAGGATTGTCTCTCCAACTATCAGTCTGCTGTGATATCTGCTAAAACGCACTATATTTCAAACCTGGTGGCGAGCAACAGCCACAATCCCCAGGTTCATTTTATCACTTTAAATCGTCTCGTTAATCCTTCTAAGTCGTCTTGTGTAGCACCTTCACGCTCATTATGCAACAAATTTTAACAGGCAAGATTGCTGCTGTTAAGGTCTCTGTCCCCTCCCTCTGGTTTAGATCCTGCTACCTCGCCGGTCTATCCCCTCCCTCTGGTTTAGGTCCTGCTGTCTCGCCGGTCTCTGTCCCCTCCCTCTGGTTTAGATCCTGCTGTCTTGCCGGTCTCTGTCCCCTCCCTCTGGTTTAGATCCTGCTGTCTCGCCGGTCTCTGTCCCCTCCCTCTTGTTTAGGTCCTGCTGTCTCACCGGTCTCTGTCCCCTCTCTCTGGTTTAGATCCTGCTACCTCGCCGGTCTCTGTCCCCTCCCTCTGGTTTAGGTCCTGCTGTCTCGCCGGTCTCCATCCCCTTCGTATGGTTTAGATCCTCCTGTCTTGCCGGTCTCCGCCCCCTCTCTCTGGTTTAGGTCCTGCTGTCTCGCCGATCTCTGTCCCCTCCCTCTGGTTTAGATCCTGCTACCTCGCCGGTCTCTGTCCCCTCCCTCTATTTTAGGTCCTACTGTCTCGCCGGTCTCTGTCCCCTCCCTCTGGTTTAGGTCCTGCTGTCTCGCCGGTCTCTGTCCCCTCCCTCTGGTTTAGATCCTGCTACCTAGCCGGTCTCTGTCCCCTCCCTCTGGTTTAGGTCCTGCTGTCTCGCCGGTCTCTGTCCCCTCCCTATGGTTTAGATTCTGCTACCTCGCCGGTCTCTGTCCCCTCCCTCTGGTTTAGGTCCTGCGGTCTCGCCGGTCTCTGTCCCCTTCTTCTGGTTTAGATCCTGCTGTCTTGCCGGTCTCCGCCCCCTCTCTCTGGTTTAGGTCCTGCTGTCTCGTCGATCTCTGTCCCCTCCCTCTGGTTTATATCCTCGCCGGTCTCTGTCCCCTCCCTCTGGTTTAGATCCTCGCTGGTCTCCGTCCCCTCCCTCTGGTTTAGGTCCTGCTGTCTCGCCGGTCTCCGTCCCCTCCCTCTGGTTTAGGTCCTGCTGTCTTGCCGGTCTCCGTCCCCTCCGTCTGGTTTAGATTTCGATCCTGCTGTCTTGCCGGTCTCCGTCCCCTCTGTCTGGTTTAGATCCTGCTGTCTTTTTAGAGTGCTCAGTGGTTTTTGAGCAGTTTGAGCAGGTGTTACTTTCTGAACTCTTGAATGTGGTTTTTCACTTAAAACCTTCTTGACAGCTGTCACCCCGCTCTAATTAAAAATAATTTTAGCTCCATCGGTCCTGTCATTTTGTCTTTGGTTAATTCCTGCCTGTCTTCAGGCTGTTCCTGCTGCTTTTCAGCATGCTCTTGTGCAGCATCTCTTAAAGAAACCTAACTTGGATTCCTCAGTTCTAACTCACTACAGGCCGATTTCAAATTACCTTTTTTATCAAAAGTCTTAGAAAAAATTTGCACGTACAGTTACAGGCTCACCTAACTTTTAGTAAGGTTATAAGTCTCTCCACAGCACTGAAACTGCACTTTTAAGAGTTCTTAATGACTTTTTTTTACTTATTGACTCTGGAGGTCCTGCTGCGGGTTCTCTTAGACCTGACTGCAGCCTTTGACACGGTGGACCACCAAATCCTCCTGACCCGCTTGGAGCAGTGTGGTTATCAGAGGAACTGTTCTGCGCTGGTTCCGGTCTTACTTGTCGGATCAGTCTTTTTGTGTTCATCTTGAGGAGTTTGCCTCAGCTGCTGCCCCTCGCAGTTATGGGGTCCCACAGGGGTCCATTTTGGGTCCACTACTTTTTCCCTGTATATGCTGCTCTTGAGGTTTGTTTTTCAGAAGCACAGTATTGCCTACCATTGCTTTGCTGATGAGGTTCAGATCTATATCCCCTGACTAACCTTGTCAGGTGCTTGTGTGATCTAAAAACCTGGATGGATTTAATTTTTCTCCACTTAAATAAGGAAAAAACGATATATGGTTTTTGGAAGTTCTGAGCTTCTATATGGTACAGTTAGTGTTCTCGGTCCGCTTACTTCACACTGTCAGACTCATTCTAAAAATCTGGGTGTGATTACTGACAACTCCTTTAACTTCCACCGGCAGGTTCATTCTGTAGTAAAAAGTGTTTTCTACCATCTGAGGCTGCTTGGCAAGTTAAAGCCCTACCTGCCCAAGCATGACCTAGAAAAAGTCCTCCTGCTCATCATGTCCCGCTTAGATTACTGCAACCCTCTATACTACGGCATTGACCGGTGAAAGGGACCAGGTTGAGTTTAATTTCTGTCAGAGCTTTGTTGTAAAAGTCTGGGGCTCAAATAATGTTTACAGTGTTTACTGACTTACTTTAGCATGTTAGCATTGCACATCAATGCATATTAAAAGTTCTGGCATGATGAGACAACAATTCCTAATTTAGGTTAATAACTGGATCATGATTGATCTTATAAACAGATAAAGAAATAAAATAACTATTGTCATCATGTTTGGATCAATGAGGTCAGAGCTGTGCTACAGAAGAAAATTATCACTCAGCTTCCTGTTCAAATGGAAAATGTCTCAAATGAAAATGACTTGTGGAAAAAGCAAAGTTAAAAGTAAGTTACACAACCGAGCACTCTGGATGATTTGTATATGTTGTCTTACGTACCAGGATACCAACAGCCAGCTGGCTCTGTGTCGGGAACTTCAGTCCTCACCAACAGCAAAAACTAATGTGAAAAGAGAAAATATGCTTCTTCTATGATGGCTAGATGTGTTGCACACAAGAGCATTTCACACAAGAACATGAACCATGACCAGTCAGAGCTTCAGCAATATGTTGAATGAATATACAGACATGAGTTCTGGAAGCTCAGTGTCATCAGACTTTCTTTTCTGCTCGTGTGTCAGAAAAGCATGCATCACCACATACACTAACACAAAAAAGCCCTTATAAAAAGATTCCTGTCTGCATAAGGACAGAAGGAAACACTGTCTTTTACATGCACTCAAGTCCAGACAAACACAGACAGCAGAAGATATTACCGCTCAGCTTCAAGTGTATGAAAACATCAGGTCATGCAGGCGTCAGAAGATCTCTACAACAACAGCACTGGATCATCACACATGCATGGACAATGCCAACACGCAGCCTAACCTCCATAAAACACAAGAGACAGCCATGAAACATGCAAAGACTTTCAGGAAGCAACATGGTGCTCTGCTGCTGTACTTTACCCCCTCAGAACAACATCAGCTGAGAAGCAGTGAAGTCTGAGGTCCAGTCCAAAAACAAGCTGTCCCATTGCAGGCGAAGCGTCCTCAGTAAATACCCTGCAGATGTGAGCAAGAGGGGAAGAAAGGCAGGAAAGAGCAAAAAGAAAGGGAGTGATTGGGGAGTCTGACCTGTACGAGAGCCAAAAACACTCATTTTTCTCACATTCTCCCACAGTATTGTTTTTTTAAACTTCTCCTTGTTTTTTAGTTTATTTTTACTCTGGATTTCACAGAAACATCCCAAACCTCAAATTTTCCAACACAGATTGGATACTGTGGAATTTGCACGAGAAACATTTGGAAATGATTAAGACGCTGCAGATCATTTTAAACAAACAGGATGATCAAATGCACGCCTGCTTCTTAAACCAAGTTACACAGGTAAAAACCAATGATTCCAGCTGAGGGGAGTTTCTCTTGAGAAGCAGACGTTAATCTTAGCTGTCCAAGAAGAGGTGACAGGATGTGATCTAATATCTCATTTCAGAGCCAACATCCCATCAGGGACAAGTGTGTGGACATCTGCTGATGTATCAGCACATTTCACCAAAGCACAGCTTTAATAAGTCTTTTTATTAACCATCAGAAAAATATCTGCTTAATTTATTCATCTTTTCATGTAAAAACTGTTCCATAGCTTCGACTTGTGAGGGTTTTTTAATCAATGAATCATTATTACTTCACACAAGTTGAAGTAACTAGTGACCAGCAGTTTGTTTGAACTCTGCCATCTTCACACTGTCTTTCTGTCTGCATGAAGACTCATCGTTTACATGAACAAACTGGAATCTATCGAATAAATTGTTACTGAAAACATCCTGATGTGGTTCCTTTAAGCTTAGAACATGTTCAAGTCTGTAATAAAATCTGAGATCCAGGAGGAGCAGAAAGGGTTTGACTCTAGCCCTGACACAAAGCAGCCCCGTGCACTTCATGCTGAACAGACAGAAGCCATTAGCAGGTCGGTGTTTAGTAACCATGGGGAAGTGTGCAGTCACCACCTTTCTAGGCCTCTGCAGTGATGTTTTCTGGCTTTTTTCATCTTAGGACACATCTGCTCTTAAGAAGACTTACACAACCATGAACTATGTAAAACTAAGCTTTTATTTCCAGTTCAATAAACCATAAGCTTCCATCAGAACCGCTGACATCGTCCACCAGGATACATGTAGCTGTTCTGGGTCTACGGAGGATTTAGGGTAAAACGAGCTCCATGTTCGTTCAGGAACAACACAAAGAAAATCTGCATATGGTTTTGGTTCCTGATGCTGAGGGGAACTCAGGCCAGTATTAGAGATGGGATTTATGGCTCTTTGAAGGGAGCTGGATCTTGAGGAGCCGTTCCTTTCAAAGAGCCATTCAAAAGACTGGCTCGTTCTCACAATATCTTACAAAATTTCACAATATATAAGAATGACAAACAATCAAAATATGTACCTATATAAAATCTACTATACAAAATTGAATATAAAAAAGGATAAACCTGATAAATCTGAGCAGTCAGTGCAAATTCTAGTAAATGCTTTGAATAGAACTCGTAGTATTTGTTTCCAAACAATACTCTCTGCCCATAGATGCTTCACATGAATGAAGCGTATTAGACATCAGACTTCTATGATGTCACAAATGTAATGAAGGCAGCGTGGAAAATTTGCATATAAAAAGAATGGCTCACAAATGAACAACTCACAGCTGTGACTCGGTTCCCATCGTTCATTTAAAAGAGCCGTTCAAAAGAATTGATTCGTTCATGAAAATCACATCTCTACTTTGCAGGTTGAACTCCCTTCACTTTCCCAGCAGTGGTGAAGCAGACAGGCCAATTTGAATTTTAGCTATACTGTATTGTTTGAAATCCATAAATTTAGGAAAACTGCTACAACCAGGGAACATCACTTATTTAAAGCATATGCTGCTTGTTTAGACGGGTGAAGTTGACTTTAATTAGCTCGAATCTGCTTCCTATGTGGAACAATCTCAGCTAAGAGAAATTCCCATGACCAGAGTCTTTTATTCAGACCACATGGTCAATACATCGCTCTCTTCAAGCAATCTTTGCACCCAAAAACTAAAACCAACATTTGGTTCCACTGGTAAGCTAGCTAACGTTAGCCTTCCTAGCAAAGTGACTAGTGTTAATGTATGCAAGGTTGACTTTCTAAAGGTATAATTGAGTGTTTTAGATTTTATTGAATTAATCATTTAAATTGTTTTGTGAATAATTTATCTCTTAAAACACATCAATGACAAACTTAGTAACTGAAATAGCAATGGCTGTAGCTAATGTACAAACAAAATGGCTCTAGCTTTTTTTGAACAATGAAAATATGTTATGTCATTTTAGGTTGCCAAAAGGTGTCTAGAAGAATCTGCAAATGATAAAACTGTATGTTTAACTTTAATACAATGCAAAAAGTATATAATCTTGTGAGTGCCAACCTCAGAGTTGTGTTCACAGTTTAGTTTCCTTTGAAATGAGTGATTCTGCTTGTACATGATTTAGTTAATGTGGCTGAATACACCATTTCATATGGAACTACTGGGCAATTAGAACACACCCATAGCTCTTTAATTAAAACATGCAATCAATTCAGCTTTGCATCTTGCATTTAATATGTTTATTCATTCATTTTTTTTAATCAGGCACAAACACGTGTTAAAGCTGCGCTTTTCAAAGCCAGTCAAGCCAAGTTTACTTCTTATCAAATTTGCATGCATACCCACATTAAAGCACACACTTTAAGGACACTTTCTGCAAGTATATTCTTTGTTATCTTTTCTTTATTTCATTAGTATGGTAACAAATGGTTAAGTTAAAGAACTCTGCTACTGACCGTCCCCCAAACCCACATCTTTACCAGCACTTCCACATTACTTGCTACATTTCCACTACACTTTTAAATAAACTCAAATAACTCAGGCAAAATTGATTCACACATAATCTATGAGAGCATGGGTACCACATTAAAATGCACACAGACATAAAGATTACAGTATATATGTACGCAAACCTTTTTGTTTGAGGCCTTGACACACTGCACTGACATTCGCTGAAGATTCATTCTTAACCTAAAGTCAAAGATCTCAAATAAATTTGTTTTTTTGTTTTTTTTCTAATAAATCAGTATGTTTTTGCCCCTGCAACTAAGATGAAGGGCGCTGGGGGTCACACTAGAGTTGCAGAGTCTTAGTCAAAAGGAAACATAGCAACAACTCAAAAATTGAACTTACAGTCATGGACAAAATTGTTGGTACCCTTCGGTTAATGAAAGAAAATATCACAATGGTCACAGAAATAACT
>JBAGKM010000017.1:33031338-33041440 GCA_037177155.1 Melanotaenia catherinae | reverse complement strand
TATGAAACACTTTTGAAACAAACCTGAAACACTAACATGACCACTACCCCGACTAATAACATGACCACTAACATGACCACTAACATGACCCCTAACATGGCCTCTAACATGGCCTCTAACATGGCCACTAACATGGCCACTAACATGACCACTAAAATGGCCTCTAACATTACCACTAACGTGACCACTACCCCGACTACTAACATGACCACTAACATGACCCCTAACATGGCCTCTAACATGGCCTCTAACATGACCACTAACATGACCACTAACATGACCCCTAACATGGCCTCTAACATGGCCTCTAACATGGCCTCTAACATGACCACTAACATGGCCACTAACATGGCCACTAACATGACCACTAAAATGGCCTCTAACATGACCACTAACGTGACCACTACCCCGACTACTAACATGACCACTAACATGACCCCTTACATGACCACTAAAGTAACCACTACCCCGACTACTAACATGACCACTAACATGGCCTCTAACGTGACCACTAACGTGGCCTCTAACGTGACTACTAACGTGACCACTAACATGACTACTAATGTGACCACTAACATGGCCTCTACCATGACTACTAACGTGACCACTAACGTGGCCTCTAACGTGGCCTCTAACGTGACCACTAACATGACCACTAACATGACCACCAACATGACTACTAACGTGACTACCAACATGACTACTAATGTGACCACTAATGTGACTACTAACGTGACCACTAACGTGTCTACTAACATGACCTCTAACGTGACTACTAACATGACCACTAACGTGACACATGACTACTAATGTGACCACTACCATAACTACTAATGTGACCACTAACATGGCCTCTACCATGACTACTAACTTGACCACTAACATGGCCTCTCACATGGCCTCTAACGTGGCCTCTAACATGACCACTAACATGACCACTAACATGACTACTAACGTGACCACTAACGTGTCTACTAACATGTCTACTAACGTGACCACTAACATGACACGTGACTACTAACGTGTCTACTAACATGTCTACTAACGTGACCACTAACATGACACGTGTCTACTAACGTGTCTACTAACGTGACTACTAACGTGACTACTAACATGACACGTGACTACTAACGTGACCACTAACATGACACGTAACTACTAACGTGACCACTAATGTGACCACTAACGTGTCTACTAAAATGTCTACTAACGTGACCACTAACATGACACGTGACCACTAACGTGACTACTAACTCGTCTACTAACATGACCACTAACGTGACTACTAACGTGACTACTAACTCGTCTACTAACATGACCACTAACGTGACTACTAACGTGACTGCTTACCAGTGCATTGAATACGTTCATTTTGCTGTGAATGCTGAACTGAACGCAACACATTTATAAAGAACGTGACGTGAATTTCTTCAGAATATTTGAGGTCCTATAAAATTCACTGCCTACATTATCTCTGGTGCTTCACCGACTTCGTACTACGTTAACCACCATACAATACGAACTCTAACATAACAAACTGGCAATGAAACAACCCCTCTGTGAAATGGTGAGTGACGGTGAGAGGATGGAGCTGCAGGAGCAGCGTGCGCATTACATCTTTCGTCTGCAGAAGATTTCAACAGTGAAAATCAGACATTTCTATGCAGGTTATGTCTGTCTGCACCTAAAAACCAAGTTAGAACATCAGCCTCACTGACTTCTAGTTCGACGCCTATGAGGTGTGCAGTTGAAGCATTTGTCCAGTTTTAGAAGATATCTGCAAGTCCCCATCATTAAAAAAACAAGCCATTAGGAAAGAGATAGACCCTCTGCAAACAGCCCCAAATGACCCAGATCACACTGCCTGCAGCCTTCAGGGGTATGACCTCCCAGCAGCAGGTTAGCTGATTAGTTACAGGTTTCCAAGTTCAGTCTTTCATTCTCAGTTCTAACCTAATCCAGAGGTTTCCATTACATTCACACACTGATGGTGGAAGCTGCCATGCAAGGTGCTCAACCACGACCCATCAATTTGGGGTTCGGTGTCTTGCTCAGGGGCACCTTGACAGGGCGAGAAACAAACTGGCAACCCTCAGGTTGCAAGACGACTGCTCTACCCACTGAGCCATGCCGCCCCAAAGAAAGCACAGTAATGATCAGACAGGCCCACATCACACACAGTAACCATGGAAACGTCCAAACCCTTGGAAGTCAGTAAGTCTAGAGTGTGTCCTTTAGTGTGTGTGGGCTCTGTTATATGCTGAGTCAGCCCAACGTTGTCCAGACTGTGACTCAGGTCTTTACTCCCTCTGTTCTGAGGGTTGTTTACATGGATGATAACATCACCAACAATAATCACACAGTCAGAATCTACACAGATTGTAGCAGCAGGTCCCTAAACTCATCATGAAACGCTGCGCAGTGTCCAGGGCCTGGAACTATTTAGAAACGTGACTCTGGAGGAGGCCTTCAGCTGAAAAGCTGCGTATTAGAAGGAAGGAAAACTGCAACCCCCCTCCCCTCCTGTAGGTGGAGTAAGGGCGGCGTTGACCTGTTGGGGATTCGGCGGGCTGAAGGTCCACCGTCCTGGTTCTTGGTGCTGTCGGTTTATGTCAGCATAAAGAAGGGCACTGGCCACCACAGACTCATAAAATATCCTGAGCCTCGTCCGGCGGATGTTGAAGGACCTCAGCCGCCTCAGAAAATGGAACGGCTCTGGCCCTTCCTGTAGATGGCATCAGTGTTTCTTGTGAAGTCCAGTTTATAGTCATTTTTATATTTCACAGTGTTGATAAGAAAAAAAATGTTCTGCAATACTGAGAGGAAGAAAAAAACTCATTTGTTATTTTAATAAAATGTAATATGAAGATGTTGTCTGGTTCACCAGCCCCTGAGGCGGGAGGACGTGTTCATCACATCCAAGCTGTGGAATACCCGCCATCACCCGGACGATGTAGAGCCAGCGCTCCTGAAGACGCTGAGGGACCTGAAGCTGGAGTATCTGGACCTGTACCTCATCCACTGGCCACATGCCTTTCAGTGAGCTCAACCCTCGACCTCAACACGACGCTTCTCTCGTTGTCCCGAGGAGCTGGGTGCCTCGAGACAATGAGGGGACTCACATGTACTCCTTATCTTGAGAAAATGAACCAGTTAACTTGCTGTCTCAATATCCCTAGATGACGACATGGCTGCATTTCACAAAGTGGTGTTATGAAAATCTTTAAACAGATTTTCTCTGATCGAGCTTAAAATTGAATTTAGAAGAGCTCATATTTAGAGACGGGATGATGATGGATTATCTTGGTACGATTATTGTCAACAAAATAATCACAATTCTGTGTTAATTAATTTCTCAGAACTATACATCTGTAAAACCACACACACTCCTTTTAGGTCTCTAAGTTTTCTATATTTTTATAGTAATGTTTGGAAGGATGTGCAGACACGAAGGAAGAAGAGTCATTTTGCACATTTAACCTGAACACATCCTAAAAGAAGACAAAATAATATAACAAAGTAAACATAAACCCCCTGTGCTGTGTGCAGAATAACTGAATCCTACACATGAACTCTGGATTTCTCTTAAAGAAAGCAGATGACAAGGCTCCACCTCTACCTGGAAATGGGGGACTTCCTTTAGGAAGCAGGAAAAACATCCAGTGAGCTTTGATTTCCAGCTTCCTTCAGCAGAATAGCTGCTGTGTGACACGCATGTTGTTTACCTTTGTTTTCCTTCCTGATCTGACCACATGGTTCACACATGATCCCACATGGAAAGTCAGGGTGTTCAGGACCTTTAGGATGGATTAATCATGACATTTAATACTGTGCTTAACTGTGAAATGAAGAAATGTATTTCAAATCTTTGCTTCCTGGTTGTCTGTTAGACGAGGAGACAACGCTTTCCCCAAACATGAGGATGGAAGCTTGCTGTACGACTACACCGACTACAAGCTGACCTGGGCTGCCATGGAGAAGCTGGTGGAGAAGGGTCTCGTTCGATCCATCGGCCTGTCCAACTTCAACAGCCGGCAGATCGATGATATCCTGGCCGTCGCCAATATCAAACCCACTGTCCTTCAGGTACGGGATGAAACATCGATGATGACGATAACAATGACTGAGGTTACTGTGGCATGTGTATGTCTCTGGCAGGTAGAGAGCCACCCCTACCTGGCCCAGGAGGAGCTGCTGACCCACTGTCGGGATCGGGGTCTGGTGATGACGGCGTACAGTCCTCTGGGATCTCCTGACCGGGCCTGGAAAGATCCGGGTGAACCCGTCCTGCTACAGGAACCCGTTATCGGCTTGCTGGCAGAAAAGTATAAGAAGTCTGTGGCTCAGATTATTCTGCGGTGAGTTTCCGGATAAACTTTCCTTCCTTTCATTACCGGAGGCCCTGAACTCTGAGGAACCCGTGGAATGAAATCTGGAAACATGAAAATAACATAGATTTTAATAGCAATGTTTAATAAAAGTAACTGTAATATGACAATAAAAGTAACTAATATAGTAATAAAAGTGACTATTATATTGAAAGTAATATAATAAAAGTAACTACTATTGGAATAAAAATAATAAAATAAAAGTAACTAGGAAAAGTGACTAACATTAGTAACTAATTTAGTAATAAAACAGTGAAATTATAATAAAAGTAATTTATATTGTAATAAAAGTAGGGCTGCCAAATGATTCAAAATTTTAATCTGAAATCTGCCCGTTTTTACTGCATCGTATCACCAGAACGAGCCCATGCTACAAATATTTCTTGTTAACTGCAAACCTCAGAGTACAGTAAGTACACGTACAACCCGATTTACTAACAGCGTGCACCGAGAACAGCGTCTTTCAAATGTGCACAATGGCCCTCATCCACGTTTGTCGCCATGACTATGCAAGATGCTGCGTTTACTCACTATTTGGCACAATACTGGGAGAGAAAATAGATCAAAACAGCACACACACACTGATCCATCAAACCTGGAGAATCTGTTTTTAATACGTTTCAACTGAAGGCGCAAAGTTAAAGAAATCAACATTTATTGAAAAGAAGTGAATGACATCACTTTCAACATTCCAAACATTTTATTACCCAACAAAATCCTCAATCTCAACCATTTCTGCTCCGCTGCTAATTAGAAGACACACCTTCAAACTTTCTATATGCATTTTCTTCATAATGCAGTAGAAAAACTCACCAATGTCAGAGTTGTTGGTCTCCTTTTGGTCCAGTGCATCACAGTCTGGAGTTAGTTTTGTTCTCCGGGTAGATGTGAGGTGCTGGTCAGGCGACTTGGATCTGTGACGGCCTTTGTTGATGTTCATAACGCTGAACATCTGCTCACACACATCGGTCGAGGCAAACAACACCAACATCTTCTGTGCCGTCCTCTGGAGGCGTGGCTTCGTTAAGTGAAGCGTAAAAGTCATTCAGTTTAAGAGACTTGAACTTCTTCTTTGAGGCGGACTGAAGATCAGATCCAGTTGCAGCTCCTGTGGTGCTGTTTCCAGGTCTTGTGACGGGACACCGGCTCCAGTGACTTGTCCATTTTTACACAATCAGACAACCAACGACAGAATTCTCTGCAGGTCGTCCAGCGGTTCTCCTCTTTTCTCTCTGGGAGATTAGTTTCTGTGGCTGCTGCAAAGTTCAAATCCTCGTCTTCATCTCTTGATTTTGGTGTTCCACAGGGATCTGTTCTGGGTCATTTATTGTTTATTTGATATTTGCTGCCTCTGCAGCACATTATAGGCTCTTTTAAAGATATTTCTCACCGTTGTTATGCTGATGATATTCAGCTATTTATTTCCTTTAAACCTCGGGATGTTTTTTTTATTCAGAGCTTGCTTGGCTGTTTGGAAGCTGTCAGGAGCTGGATGAATGATAAATTTTTTCAACTTAATGATGTAAAAGCAAGGTCCTTGTTTGTGCTCCTGATAGATTTTTCCCGTAGATAGCTGAGTCTCGGCCCACTTGCCTCATGTTTTAAGTCAGGAACCTTGGTGTAACTCCTGACCCAGCTGCACTGGCTTCCCAATCACCACAGAGTGCACTTTAAAATCCTGGTTTTAACTTATCGAGCACTACATGACCAAGCACCTGAACATATCAGAGACCTTCTGCAGCCCTACGTGCCCAGCAGGTCCCTGAGTTCAAGTGATGAAGGTCTGCTGGTTGTTAAGCCAACATGGCTGAAAACCAAAGGTGACAGAGCCTTCGCAGCAGAGGCTCCTTCCCTCTGGAACTCCTTCCTCTCAGCATGAGATCTGTGGACTCCACGATCTCTTAAAAAGCATCTTTTTAAACTTGCTTTTACTGAGTTGTATTTGTTTTTATTTTCTGTGTGTGTTATTTTGTGCTCCGTTTTATTGTTAAGCACTTTGTGATTTTTATCTTGAAAGGTGCTGTATAAATAAACATTTACTTTACCTCTGTCTGCATGGCTAATGTGGGAAAATGAGCAAAAGATTTGTTTGACATTTGTCTGGAGAATAAAATCAGTTTGGATTTGAAGGCTCTCACATTTGTGTACAAACGTGCACAAACTTCACGTGTAGCTTCACGTTCAGCTCTCATGTGTGAAAACATGTCCACAGCAAACACAAAGTCACAAAGCCAGTTCATGTCACTCAGCTCGGGAAATTCTTCACATTTCTCCTCTGAGCTCCCACACTCGTTGAAACACTTTCCCCAAACGTAACCAGCAGACATGAGAGCGGTAAAGTAGGACCTGGTGATCGGTTTCCTCCAAAAACGTAACAAACTCATGATGATTAAGCCCCTTGCTCGTATGAAGTTAACAAGTTTTAAACTGGATCCACACATGATTAAGCTGCAGTACAGACTTACACAGAGACTCCTGGTGAATGATGCAGTGAAGGAAAATGAATAAAATAATAAAATATCTTTTCCTGCATTCTTTTCAGCAGACCGACGTTTTTTCCAGTTAAATTTGGCGATCCATCCGTGGTGACATTGGCAAGTTTACTCCAAGGTAGCTTCATTCCCTCGATGACAGCAAACACCTGTTCATACAAGCTCCTCACTTATCTCTAAACTGGGAGATAAAACTTAGGAGCTGAGCCGGGTCTTTTATGTCGTTACTTTCATCCAGTGCTAGTGAATATAACTTTAAGGTCATGCCTTTTTGTTTAACTCGCTCACTATATCATCCTGCGTGATAAACTGCTTTTTTCAAACTTGCCTTTGCTCTCCGGACACAAGAAACCTGCTGTCTCTACCATGTATTCTTTCAAAAACTCTCCTTCGGGGAAAGGCTTGCTAGCTTTTGCCAATTGCAGATTGTTGGTGAAAAAAAATTCTGCTGAGTCTGTAAATTAGCCGCCAACCCGTCCTTGCGTTGACTGCTTGCTAGCATAGTTTGCATGCTTCGTGGCAAAGTGACGGCTGACATTGTACTTCAGTCAAAAAGTATTTTGTTTTTCACTCTTTATTAAACACTCGGCACTCACTGTCCACTTTCTTTTTCTCTGGTCCGCTCATTTTTACAGAAAGGGTTAAATGGCAACGGGAAAATGAACATGAAATGAAGAGAAACACACTTCAACAAACGTCCACCACCAGTGGTCAGTGCGCCATCTGCTGGGGAAACGCAGGCATTGCAAGAACAAGAAGCAAATGATTGATGATTTTTTTTCTTTTTAAATTAAAGTGGAGCTGGCCGTATTAAAAAGCCTAACGGGCCGTAATTTGCCCATGTCTGTTTTAGAGATCAGAGTTCATATACCATCATCTCACCAACCGTCTCCATGGTGATCATTTCTGTCCTAAAAGCAGACAACTGAAGTTAAACAGCCGACGTTGATGAAGAAACTCTGATAAAAAGATTTTTTCTTTTAACATTGAAGTGTGTGTGTTTGTGCAGCAGTGATAAAAGTCCTACAGCAGCTTCACCCAAAGTAAACATCTGCTGGTAAAATACATCACTGGCTGCTTGTTTACGGGTTTTTATTCACTTTTTTTTTACATCAGATGATCAGTTTAGTTGTAATAATCAGTTCAATATTTCATAAAATCTAGACCTAAAAAAGGTGTCATCTGTGCCCCCCTTTTCCTGGTGCTCCTGCCTGGCCCCCCATCAGAACTTTTCTAGACCCGCCCCTGTTAACTGCTGTTAACGTGTTACTTTTGACAGCATGAGTTGCCTTTCTACTTAAAATGAAGAAATCTTTGCTAAATGTGATTTCAAAGGTCACATCAAAGCTTTATTTTTGCAAAAGGTTTTCATCTTCTGATACTGAAGTGGTCGCGTCTTCTTTCACCTCGAATGCGTTACATCCATCTCGGTGAGTAAACTCCACCCTGAACATCCTGTCGGTGGAATTCTGCTTCTCCTGTTGACCGGTTAGAGGCCTCAGCAGTGGTTTTTCATCCCAGACTGGTCCACTGTAACACCATAGAAAGTGTGGATGTCTGAGCAGAGGTTGGCATTTCTGTGGTGTTCCCCCTCCGTCTACACTCATTTCTTGTCCTTACAGGTGGCAGATTCAACGAGGTGTGGTAACAATCCCTAAGAGTGTGACAGAGTGTCGCATCAAGGAGAACATTCAGGTGGAGACATTTTCACAACAACCTCCATAAAATGGCAGGTTTCCACAGTGGAAACGTAGGGCTGCTGTGTGACGTGTACAATGTGTTTGTTTCCAGGTGTTTGACTTCACCCTGGAAGCAGAGGAAGTGAAAAGCATCACAGCTCTGAACAGAGGCTGGCGCTACATCGTCCCAATGATTGAGGTGAGATTTGTCTCTCCGTGCTAAGGCTTTTTTCTCCTCCTCCACAGAGGTCAGACATTTAGCTACCACATGTTAAAACATCAGCCTGGGCCGCGCTGACGTAGAGAACTAGAAGAGCAAACGCAGATGGAAACGTTACTAAGCCCTGTTTTGTGTTTCAGGTGGGAGGACGACGTGTCCCCAGGGATGCCGGTCATCCTCACTACCCCTTCAACGACCCGTACTAACCACCTGGACCTGCAGCCTGAATCTGTGCCTTTAAACCCAGAACGACGACGTCTCCCTCACACACCAGAGTCCAGCTGAATCGTGCCGTCACAGTTTGGCTTTAGTTTGTCAGATTCTGAACATCTGTGGCTGCATGCGCGGCATTTTTTTAAATAAACCTTTTCTTACGTCCCGTTGAACTGTTTTTATTTTACCAGCTGAAGACCAGTTCAGCTTCACTGTAAGTGGTTAAAACTTGATTTTTACCAACAACATGAAGGAAGCCGGCTTCATGTATGTAAAGAAAAGCCGAGGAAATAAAGATTTCATATAAAACATTTCCAGGCCTCATAGGTTTACTGTTTATTACAAATGAAATCTTTACAACCAAAGACAATTTAATTACAGAAGCGCATGTCCTAGAAGGAAGAAAAGGACACGTAAACAACTTTTCCTTCAACAGGAAGGATTTTAAATATAAGTTCGATTATATAATCACTGCAGGTTTTGATAATATAAAAACTGCTAAATAGATCTTAGAATTCTGAGAAACGCAGTCTTATGTGTTATTACATCATCAAGCAGCATTATTACATTTTTAAAAGGACTTTTTTTAATGCTCGACCGGTAACGTAACTCACTACGCTACCGGCTTAACATTTTACAGTTTTGGCAAATGATTGCGTTATTGGCTTTACGCTCACCATTAAAATGGCCATAATGTCCTTGTCATGACGTTAGTGGTGGCAGCAGCTGTACGAGCGCCGGTAGTCCCTCGTTTCCTGCAGGACCTCCTACGAGGAGTTCTCCAGCCTCACTTTGGGACTTCTGTGTTTCTGGATGTTCTGTGACACAAAAGAAGAAATGAGTGGTTTCAGTCGCATGTGAATCATTCCAGTTTAAGATTTAGACCTGACCCGTCTGTCTAGTGCAGTGGTCACCAGACTACGGCCCCCGGGCCGACTCCGGCCCGCCACCCCTTTTTGACCGGCCCCCAGCTGATATTTATAAAAAAAATAATCATAAAAATGAACTGTTTACATTTGACGAATTTCCCACGCCTGTCATGCCTGAGATAGCAGCATCAGTCGGCAGACAGCGCATGCGCAGGTAACTGTCAGCGTTGAAGACGTCAAA
>JBAGKM010000017.1:32910810-32922182 GCA_037177155.1 Melanotaenia catherinae | reverse complement strand
ACTCAACGAGTCAGAGTAATCCAGTACTCACATGAAGAATTTCTCTTTTGTTCCTTAATAAGCCTGGTTTTTGTGGGCACCAGTAAGTACCGATTAACTACCCATTACTTCCTGATTTGCCTGTAAGGCGTTGGCTAGTAATGACGCACATAATTAACCAGTAGTTCCCTAATAAGTCTGGTTTTTGTGGATACCAGGAAGTACTGGTAAACTACCCATTACTTACTGATTCGCCCCCAAGGCGTCCCCTAGTAACGAAGCAAGTTTTGCGTCCAGTATTGTAAAGTGTTACCCTTCAATTATATATATATATAAACTTAAATATAATTCCACTTGTTTAGATTTGGGCGTTTTTTTAGTTTGCACTTTTATTTTGTGCTTTTTGCCTTACAGATAAACTTTGCTAAGAGACTATTTGTTGTAAAAGTAGCCTATAGTTTGCTAACCTTTTCCCTTGTTTCACACAAACGTTTATAGGATGAATCAGGTGCTATATTCCTGACCTGGCTGCACCCACTTTAGTTATAGTTTATTGGATAGTTTAGTCACTATCTGCGGCCTTAACTTTAATTTACATCTGTACGCTTCTGTCAGCGTTTATCTGCTTAAAGTCAAAAGCATTATAAAATCTTATCAACTTCCACAGTTTTTTTTTTATTTATTTTTTTTTATCCTGGGGTCCTGAAGACAGCGCGTCTTCCCGTTAGTCTAGCAATCACCTGAACAGTATTTCGTGACTGTAGTTTCTGCGCATCGCTCACCAAGTCTGCCTGTTTTGACCCGTCCTCCGCTCCTGGAAGTCGCCTCAAGTATTCTCACATGATGAAATCCGGCTTTGACGAGCCTCTGTGCCGCTGCTATTCCTGATATACCGCATCCTACTATAACTATCTTCGCGTTTAAGTTCCTGTCCATGCCTATTGACAGTAAACCGTTAACCGTTAAAACGGGTCTCGTTCTACTTTCCTCGTGAGCAAAGAGCGATGACGCCGGCTGACGGCAACATTTCCGGTCTAGCATTTCAAGATAAAGCTCAATTTTAGAGGATTGAATCTGAACCAAATTCTGTTTATGAAATTATGAGACTGCAATAAAAAAGAATTAATATTTCAAATGTGGAAAAACTTAATCAAATAACTGAGATGGACAACAACAATAATCAACAACAAGAAAAAACAAAACTGCCCTTAAGACAAATTTCTCTAATTCTATATTTAAATTTGTATCATATCCTTTTCCCCAAGTGTTTTTTTTGTCTTCACTGTTGCCTGGTATAATATTAAGATGATATAAAATTTTGGCTGAAAAATATAACGTCACTGGATAACCTGAGAAAACTGCCTCTGTGACACACCTGGCCTGGTGAAGAGCAGAGCCATAAGGGTGGCCTCAGGTGGAACGGGCCAAACACTAAAATCTTACTGGCCCCACAGGTGTCACCCCCAAAACAGAACAGAACAGGTATTTTGTCATCATGGCAGAAAAAGTTCTACCTAAGTCAAATGTGGAAGTTTAAATCCAATGGCCCAGTGATTGAATATTTAACTTCACTAAAATTGTAGCATGTGGGTTAAAATATGGGTGGATAGAAAAAAATCTCAATTTTATTTAGATTCAGTCCCACTGGGGAACACATACATTTAGGCAACTGAAAGTTAAGTATAAAGACACAATTTATTTATAAATAATAAAAGAATTACACAGTAATTACATAGTACTCTTTTAGTTTTGATTTTAACACCACAAACACAAACATGAAAACAAATAAAGTATTTTTTTATTCATTACGGTATATATATATATATATATGTGTGATTATTATAGACAAATGGAAATCTGCTTTGCTGGTTACATTTGCATTCTTTGTAATCAGCATGGCGTTACAATAGGGAGAAAACAAAAGAATGTCAATGTTACTTGCAAAATTGTGCCCTAATTGGTCTTCTAACTCATACGATACATTTACTAGCATTGATTTATGTGCCATTCATGAATTTGACTCATACAGATTATTTGATTAAACCTTAAAAAACTGTTTTTATATCTGATTCTCAGCCAGCAGTAACGTGCGAACAAGTCCTGACTAGTTGACATTTTTGGTTCAAGGACAGTGGAGATTACAGATTGGCAAATTCATACACAATAATTGTGATAATCCTTCTGTTTTGTTTGCCACAGTTACCTGCTTGTTATGCAGTTAATGTAATTGCTTTCTAACCCATTAATCACAGCAGATCCTACCGGTCATCTGCCCTGAAACAATTCCTTTAAAGCTGCTGATGCACATTCATCCAACTCTCTTCCATCATTAACCTGACAGAACTTATCTGTCCTTCTCAGATTGTTTACTGTGCTTTTCCTAACTGCTTTATGAACTTTACCTTGACTTATCCTTTCTGATGCGTTTAGTTGTGCCATTGCTCATGTATGACAACCACAGACCTTTCCTTGGCCCAAATGTTTTACTGGACAATTACTTTTTTTATGAGTGGACGTGTGTACCTGACTCATGTTCCTGTTGGCCCTAAAATGATTCTGTATAGTCCTGCAAGTCATAAATAATTAACAGAACTGTCACATTTACAACGGAAAGTTTTTATTCTATGTATTTTCCTATGGATTTCCCATGATGCAACTCTTCTAAGGAGAGTGCAAGTGGACACATGGCTTAATTACAAGTAGCATTTTAAGGCTCCAGTGTCAAACTCAGATGAAGAGACTGACCATTTAGTACTGCCTGATGTCATTAAAAGACACTGAACAACAACTGGTGTTGAGCAGCTGTCTATAGTTTAACTTTCTGGCCTGACTGGTTTAATAGACTGCCAGATAAGTGGTGAGAGATGAGTCTGTCAGCTTCTCTCCACCCAGTCTGAAGTGCTCCGTGGACGGTGGAGTAGTAGCAAGTATGGGTTGCCTCTCCAGCAAACAACACCTGCAAAGGCTGAAGTACATGCAATTAATCAATATCAAATTAAAATATTCATAGGGGTGATACTGTATGTTCTGTATGCAAATGTTTTTATGTGTAAATAAAAACATGTTAATCTATGCACCTGTGACGACTTTCCCTTTGCAGGCAAGGGCTCCATCATGTTCTGAAGATCCTTTGCTGAACAACGTAAAGCTGGGTGACAGTAGGATCCACACGTCCAGGGATCATTAAACCACCGTGTACACAGGATTCTCTTTGGTGTGATGGTACGGTCTCCTAAACACACACAGTCATGATTATATAAACACTAACTAGGGCTCAAACCTTTTAGTAAATAATAAAACTACAATATATAAAGTGCAGTGAAAGAGTTGTTGCTTAATCCAGTAAAACCTGCTGCAGGGTAATAAAATTTTGGACTTTGAATCCAGCCCAGCCCTTATTTGTTATTTTCTAGACAATGAAGTAAAAAAGAGTAGAATACTAAACCACAAAAATAGAAACTATTTATTTTACTAACAGACATATTTAATCCCAATTTATTTTACATCAGTTAGACAATGTAGGTATTTTGTCTAAACTATAAGACATTCAAACACCAGAAATGTATTTCATGAGAACTTTAATGTACTTGTGTACATCTTACAATCCTCTAACAGATTAAGATTAAAGAATGGGTATATAAATTTATTACTGGCACTAGGTTGTTAGAAGAACGTTCCTTTTTTTGTTCAGTTCAGTTGATGTGAAACAATAAAACAGTAAATCTAATGAGACTGTCTAATGTACACTAGTTATAGCTCTTATAATTAAGTTCTAGTGTGATGGTAAGCTGTTTATGCTCTGCGAATATTATTTGTGTCAATAAAAAGTAATTATAGATATTATACTGCTACAGAAATACTGAGTACACCAATGTTTTTGATTTTTTTCCCTTTAGATCAGACATCAGATTCACCTGTGAATGTGTGAATGAGCTCTGTGATGGAACGCCTGATTTCCTCCTCAGGAAGCGTCTCCATGTACTCCGCCTCAAGGCCAGCGATCCAGCCGCAGAGAACATGGCTACCCCTAACAATTTGAAAGTTAAAAAGAAAAAAAGGTGACATGGCTGTTTTGCTTTATCAATCATTGAATTTCTAAAAAAAACAAGCAAAAAAAATTGTGACTAAAACAATGCTGACTTTTCAGAGGGTTTGATTACAGTGAATGCTGGTATCTTCCTAGTCCAGGATTGGATTTTATCCGACACTTGGTCTGAAATATTTTCCTGATGACAAAGAATATAGAACAAATATTTAATGTTTTTTAAATCTGAGTTACCCCATTAAATAAATTTAAAGAGATTACAAGGGTATTTGCAAATATAGGATTAGCATGGCAACAAATATTATGACTTAAGAAAGTAGTGATGCATGTTAGAATTTGTAACAACACAAAGTGGTGATACAACCTTTTGTACAGATGAATAAATCTGTACACAGAGAGTAAGTGAATAACTAAATCTGTACTTGTCTTGAAGGTTTTACTACAAACCTCATCTTTCCACACCAAGTAGATGACCTCACAGTCAGCATCCCACCACGGTGATTCAAACTCAACATATATTTTATCACATGTACCAAATCCTAGTTGGTGAATAGAGTCCAGCTTGTGGGTTGGGAGAGGAGGAGAGAACAGGGTTGAGTGGTGCTTCTTGAGGTATCCTGACAAAAACAAAAAGACAATGAAAAAAGTTAATAACGTTACAAGTGGAGATTTATCAACATGAATTATTTCCAGGGACTAAAAACCATTCCAGTCATTGAAGCTCTGTGCTGCCACTACAGGGACCTAGGACTTAACAACATGGGTTTACATCCTTTGCAGGTTACAAATTAAATATAAGAAGTTCCTTATATTTGAAAAATGGATCATTGCACTGTCCTGACAAGGGTGCAAATGTCAGAATGGTCCCACTGTCACAAGAGTTAAGAAAATGACTGTTGAATATCTGGTAGCTGCTAAGTAGCAGCTGTGTATATTAGCAATTTATAATTTGTTGTTCTTTGACTAAAGACATTATAATGCTAAAAATTTTATGGTGACAATAATTATGATGAAAACCAACTTTAGTGATATTTAAATGCACATTGGATCAGAACTGAGACGTTTGTCTGCAACAATCTGATGTGAACAAAAGATTGTAGGGTGTCAAAGGATCCTTCACATTACAGTCTGTTGGTGAGGTTTAATGACATGATGTCCTAGAAATTGCAGCCTTTAAAAGAGCCTTCTTTGACTCTAGTAGTTCCTAATGTTCTAAAAACAGCACGAGATTGTACTTTTAAGAGTAACAACACTTTTGGGGTGGGATTTGCTGTCCCGAAGACTTTTGATTAATTGTTTTTCTTTGATCAGTTTCCCCATTTATCTCCCAGTCAGTGTTCAATATAACTTGGAAAGTTCATTACTTATTCTTGTATGCTTGCAGAGATTTCTGTCTGCACCACGGAGCAAAGCTCAACGACCAACAACAGTACTAGCACATGCAAAAGAGCCTGAAGCCTAAATTGTTCCACACATATCTGACACTGCCTTCAAGTGATAGCAAAACACTATAACTAGTTGACTGAAAAAGTCCCTGGTACTAAAGCACTGCATACTGTCAAAAATCAGCTCTGATAAATGAAGGGTGACATGATTATGTAAATCAATCACACTGTTAAAAGACTACTACATGGCAGTTATACAATTTTTGTGTTAATGTGACAGTAGCTCCTATTTACATATTATCTAAATGTGCTTAAACTATCCTCCCTCCAACAAGCATATCCCTACAAAAAAGTCCCTTCAGCTCCGACAGAAGTCACAGCATCTCATTTGCAATTATGTGGATTCATGTACTTAAATGAAAAACAGTGTAGTGTATGAGTAAAAGTCTACCCAGAGGCACTGTAAGAATAACGTGATCAGCAGCAATCCTCTCCCCATCGTCACACTCCACAGTTACAGGATTTACTCCGCCCTCTGTGCCGTTCCAGTGGACACAGCGAACAGGTCGATTGTAGGTCACCAAGTCAGGGGGGAGCTCTGACATCAAGTGGCTGATCAAGCCATCATACCCACTGCAGGAAAGAGTACAGATTAGTTATCTGGCTTCGCCTGCATAGCCCTCCATTAGATTTATGTCCAAATAAATTTACACAGTGTTATAGTAGCTATATAGATGTTTAATAGATTTAATATTTCAGTTGTCTGACTAATACCTGCTAGTGATGACATGGTGATGATAATTAGTATGTGCTGTAAATTTCAAGTTACTGCTTACTACTTAGAAAACTGTTGAGATGCATGCATGAACAATTTTACCCACAGCCCAACTTAGAATTGGACACACTTTACGATTAGATTTAATGGGTACTGTACATCCCCTAAAAATACTACCCCACTGTAAGTCAGTCAGTTATATCACAAGAATAACATTACAAAAACTTTAAATAGGTTTATGGTGTAATCAGACTGGAATTTGTGTCCACCACCCAGCCCAGGGACCAGTATTCTCTTTGTAGATGGCAGAGTAAAAAGCATAAGAACAAAACAGCTTTTCCAGCATTGAACTAAAGCACACCAACTAAAAAAAAAAACAAAAAAAAACTACATGCAGTCGACTATAGTTACATCTGCCAAGGCAGAGGTTATGTTTTCGTTGGCAATCAGGACTTGCATGATCAGAATCTTCGCATAATAAAAAAAAATCAAAGATTTAAAGTGACATCTAATATTTAATATGGAAAAAACTAATATAGCATAATTTTAAATAGAAACAACTATCATTTTTGAAGGTTCATAAATACATATATGGGAATTTTAAGATTCTATAGGATATAGAAACAGGATAACTGGTTCAATTCATGCCAAGAACTTCTACTGTATATTTTAGCTCCCCCTTTCCTACCTACCCTTTACTTCTACCATGTAATCTACATCTGTGGTTATTTCTAATAATCGCAAAACTGCCCACAGAGAATAAAAAAATGCAAAGGTAAATTTAATAAATGAATAACTTGTTTTTTGTATGATGAAGTAATGTATTAAAATCTTATACCTAACAAAGGGCAACTGAAAGCGTGTTTCTTAAAAAGTTACTGAAATCACAAACTTATTTTTGTGAGTTATTGTCACTCATTTATTAATTTTTCCAGGTATACTTACGGCATTGACCTGACCTACTCAGAGTAAAATAACTAAGAAGTCTATTCATCAACCTCTTGATACATTTTCATAATCTTCATTTGTTTTACATGAGTGTGTGTGAGGTGGTGCAGAGCAAACCTTGGGAATGTGCAGTCCACTCCCTTGATACTCTTGTACATAGAATATCCAACCAAATCTATATCATCCATGGTGTGAGTTGCACTGGCGCAGCACTCCACCTTCAACATGGTACTGATGCCAGACAGCAGCAGCTTTTTGGTGGGCTCATCTTTATCTTTCCACTTCTTTAATGCTCGTTTCGGTGCCTAAAAAACACCAAACACTCACTCTGAGCACACAAATGCACACAGACATGGAACTATACTTAAGTTTATCATAAAGAACAAAAACATAATCTCGGCTGCTGAAAGAGAATGTACCTTTGATCGGATGTAGTGGCCAACACTGGCTCCTGATCGTTCTTTCTGCTTCCTGAACTGCCAAGTATTATCCAGAACCTCATGAAACAACACTAAAGCTGGACTCATGGATTCAGCACTCAGCCTCTGACCTGAAGTATACAGTCGTCACAATCACATTTTATCCCCAAATTTCAAAAAAAGACTATAGGGCACATAATGTTTGTCATTACATAGGATAAACATAACGCCTTGTGCAAGCAGTCTTATAGCAGTCACTGAAAAGGAAACGTGGTGGGTTGAATTTTTGAATATGGTCACCTGAACTGCTGAACCAGTTAGGGACCCAGGGAGGATATTCATCAACATCAATGGCTTGGTTTTCTGGGGTAAGGGCCTCTGGATCTAGTAGGCCATAGTCACGTGCCAGACAAAACACAGGGTTTTTCTCAGATGGACCATGAAGATAAGTTGCACCTATTTCGGTAATAATATTACCTGTGGAGAAAAACGAAACAGACTTGTGTATAACTAACTTGTTTAACTACAACAGAAGAGCATATGGGGCATTTATCTTTTGTAAAAATAACCGTGGTTAAGAAATCATGCTTGGCTTTAATGGATTTAAAGAAATTCTTTCCCAGAAAGTTTCTAGTTGATTTCAGGCCTGCGGTATATTCCTTAATTTATAATATATTTATTTAGATATGCAGATCCATAATCTTCATTTGGAACCACAATGCTGCATCCTATCAAACACTACAGATGTGGAAGCTAAAATTTAGATGTGTTTAGGCGTTTTCAAAAGAGCAGCTGATACAGATAAGCAATATGCAGAATTTGGAACCAAAATGAAAGTTTTATCCACAAGAGTGTACACACACACACACACACACACACACACACACACACACACACACACACACACACACATATATATATATATATATATACGTGTGTATTTTATCTTGATAGTGCATACCATGCATATATTCATTATTAAACAACAAGCTTGATTAATTTGTGATCTGAAATGTTATTAATGGTTGTTTAAGGTTTAACCTTCTTACTATTTTTATTGTGTCTCTTCAATGATTCATTGATGATCTTAATAATGTTTAATTTAAGGCTTTGATAACTTGGACATACAGATATGATCAGACCAGCCCTCTGTTATCTGATCTGATCCACAACAACCAGCCCACATGACTGTTGATTGGTTGAAAAGGATTTCACACTAATATCTTTGGGCATTTCCACACTAACACGTTTGAACTTAGAACAAAGGAATTAGCAGTTTTAGAGAAATGAGTTCAGAGAGAAGAGAGGATTTCTGATGAGGAACTTCTGATGATTTTCTGGGGACAACAAGGTCTCCAGACTGGTTCCCTGCACGACCTGTTTTTGTACAGACCCAGAATGGACTTAGAGAAGCCAGGACTGCTACAGAAGTCTCTCCAGAGATGGAGAGATGATGCCGGAGAATTAAGTTTGCCATGATGTAAGAACATCATCAGATACTAAAGCTTTGGCCTGCATTCAAGATGCAAGACTGATTAGGTTGTTTTGACTGATTAACTCCGTTTAGTTCATGCCTTTTTCAGCTAAAACTTCTGCTTTTAGTTATGTTTTTTTTCTTTTGGATTTTTAATATTGATCCTAAATTTTGATCTTTAACTTGGATAACTGGTTAACGCAGGCGGACAAACGCTTCAGAAGCAGTTCTACAGAGTTTCTTTTTGGACTGATCCACAGCTGGACTTTTTATCTTATATTTTAGCAAGTCATTCACCGTCCATCCTCACCACCAGCCGAGCCGCGGGAGAGTCCGCATCAGCAGAGCTGCCTGATCCAAACCTTCGAACCACCACGTGGCAAATCTGGTCTTCTTGGGAGTTGTTTGGGATCCAAACCACCTGTGCCAACTTCCTAATGTGCCCGGGAGAGTCACCACAACGGTTGTAAGTCGGCTCGATCCGAACAGAACTGGACGAGTTCTGCTCAGATCACTTCTCTGCTTGTCTGCTCCAGCAGGTCGGTGTTCCATCCAGATTTGGCCTTAGTGAAGCAGTTCTACAACTTAGTTAAACTTCCAGCTTTAAACAGATGAGATTCAGTTTTTCCTCCTTTTTTTAGGATTACGAGGTCCTCTTTTTCAGTTTCTTAAACATTAGTTGAATTAACACCGCTGGTTAATTAACTTTTGTTTCATCTCTTGTATACATTTCATTCATTCTGACACATTGAAATAAGATTCTGGTTTGAACACCATATTCTGCATTTTATAATGTTTGGTTCATTTTTGCATTCAAAGTCATTTGTAAAGATTTCCTTTTTCATTTATGCCTGATTAGACTAGTAATATTTCAAATTTATCCTACACTGGTCTGGTTATTGTGAATTCCTCCTTTGAGTCATGTTATGGTCCCTTCGAATTAAGAATTCACATTATTAGAGTCCTGAGACTGATTGATTGATAACTGATTGATTTGACTAGCTTGAATTAATTAATTTATTAAATTAATAAATTTAGTACTCTAATGGTGTCCACACAGCCATTAGATTAGCATAAAGCTATCTGCGTGGTGGTGCCCGAGGTGTAATCAATATTTTGACTAATAATTCATCATTTTATGAAATTTATTTAAATGAATAATCTTTAATGTTTAATGATGCTAAATCACTACACAGGATTGGATTTGGAATCTGGACTGAGCTTGTTATTTCCTGGTTTTATGGATGGAAGGAAACACCAGACCTTTTGGAGTTCCTTTTCTGGATCTGAGTAACTGAGCCTGTTAACTTTTTAATTCTTGTTTCAGAAATCACCTGCTCTCCTTTTGCCTGCAGCTCTGAGGAGAAGATACCTGATAAGGAGCTCTTCACCTCAAAAACCAGCTGCCAAGGACCAGATATAACTTTCTAGAGACACCTACCTGAGCACAACAAATTCTAATTTATCCAGTCCTAAGGTTTCAGACCTTTTGTGGGTCCTATCTGCCAATTTACACTGTAAAGCATTTTATGACGGTTTTAGTGAACTGCTGGCTATATTTTCCTCTGTGTGATTATTGTTGGTGATTTTAACTTCCATGTAGACAACCGTCAGGACAAAGCGACTAAAGACCTGAGTAACAGTCTGGACAACTTTGGGCTGACTTAACAGAGCCCACACACATTAAAGGACACACTCTAGATTTACTGATTTTGAAGGGTTTGGACGTTTCCATGGTTACTATGTGTGGGCCTGTCTGATCATTACTGTGTTTTCTTTGAGATACGATTCCTGTTCACACAAATGTCTCAATGGAGATGATCACAAAACGTATAACTGAAAACACAAATGTTTGACCAGGTCTTCTTTTAATTTTAATGCTAAAATGTTAAGTATTATGGATGCTGTTCCTTCTATTAAGGTGAAAGTTGTCTCTGGAAAGAAAAAGTCTCCGTGGAGAAATTCCACACTGGTGAAAAATGGAAAAAGAGAGTGTCAGAAAGCCGAGCGCAGATGGAGAAAAACATCTACAGGTTTATTATGACATGTATAAAGAGAAACTTCACTCATAATTTACAACTGAGGAATGCAAGAAAGTCCTATTTCTCTGTACATCCTGCACCTGAACTGTCAAAAACTGTTGCCTCAGGACCAAAAAGACCAGACAGAAAGACAACAAAAATAATTGTTGTGGGCAGGGTGTTGTGAACACTCTTGTATGGAGCACACACATTACACAAATAACATCACACACACACACACACACACACTCACATATATATATACAGGACTGTCTCAGAAAATTAGAATATTGTGAAAAAGTTCTTTATTTCCTGTAATGCAATTA
>JBAGKM010000017.1:32895273-32905666 GCA_037177155.1 Melanotaenia catherinae | reverse complement strand
CCATTGCAAGGAGTTTATGGCGTTCCTGTATTTTGCCAAACATTCCAGCTGGATGTGATTTCCAGAAAAAACAATTCCTTGAGTCTGTGGAGATTTGAAGAAACTTCAGTCTCTTGCTTCCAACTGGTTTTTGCTTTTTCCACCAAAATATTGTCAGATATTAACAACATCTCTCTGGGACTAATTAAGACATACAGTAGACAATACAAAAAGAAAAAAGTCCACCCACAACTGTGCTTTAATAACATGCCACACCCAGCCATTTCCCCAGAAATTTAAAGTCCTGGATCACAGAGGCCATTCAGGCCAGGCTACATGGAGCAGTATGAGGAACCACAGCCAACAAACAACACACATGTTAACATTACGAGTTCAGGCAAATCAGTAGCTCTTATGAATGGGTGATACCAAAGTGTTTCCTGTCAATACGACACCACTAGTGTATGGTACGAAATGCAAAATCACACATTTGTACAGTGTGCATTAATATCTTCATTGCAAGGGCAATACGAAATAGGAATTAAACCCATGGACACAAATACTTGAAAGAAATGCTTATAAAATTACATTACATTTTATTTACATTTTAATGAGTAAATAAAAGAGATGAAAGGGAGAGGTGAAAAATGAAATTGTTTTAAAAGTCTACAGATTAATGTAAGATTATTTAAATTTCTTGAATACCATTTAATATAATACATATTTGCAGTATATGAATATATTAAAACATAAGGCTCTCTGAGACATTTTTATGATATGGACATTATAACAGGGATTTAGGACGTATTGATAGCTACATACAAACATATCCCTAGAAAAACTGTGTCTAAGTTGTATAAGAGTTTACATAAGTGGTATAAATTCTTTGAATGTGAAATTAAAATGGGAGAAGGAAATGAACATTCAGTTGTTTGAAAGTGATTCTATGTGTAAAACACAGCAATCTTCCACTAGCTCTAAAGGGTGGGGAGAATTTGGACGGAAGATTCTGATTTGTTTATTCTTTACACTTGGAGTACTCCAGCAATACTGAAGACTATGTGGAAACATGAATGCCAATCACTCACATGTTCTTTGGTCATGTACAAAACTGCAACCACTTTGGGACAGAATTCTTAAGACTTTCAAAGATGTATTTGATCTCAAGATCCATAAGGATCCCAAAAAAATGTTCCTGGGTTTGATACCTGAAGCTATATCTCAAACTGAAAATATATATCTCTTCAAAAGTTTGATACTTGCATGCAAAAAGGTAGTCACAAGAAACTGGTTGAAAGGTGACCGTCCAAGCTACAGTCAGCGGAAATATATTCTAGAGGAAATATACTTCAAGGAGAAACTAACCTATTCTCTCAGGACTAAAGCAGAGACCCATACGAGACTTTAAACTAAGAACTCTCCATGAGACCAATTTAATAAGTCAGTGATACGGACAGTAACCCCTCTTGTTCTCATTTGAGTTCAGTGTTTTGAAATGTCTGTTTTGTATAAAAACTTTGAAAAAACAGTTAAATAAAGAGTTGAAAAAACAAAACATAATGCTCAAGAACCTACATTAACCCTTAAAACTCTGTTAGATCTCCCCTGTAGCTGTCTCTTGGGCTAACTCTGAGGACCCCTTAGATTTAAACTATCGCCATCAGATTTCCCATATGTCCATTCTGAGGGACTGTTTAGTAGTCAATAATAAATTGAATGAAACAATCTGGATTCAGACCTTGGCACAGCACCATAACAGCAGCTACACTGGTGGACAACGTGGACAGAAGGGAGCACTATACTATGTTGTTTACAGACCTGTCAAAGGTTTTGATGGACTGAAATCATGTTTTTAATATTTCTAGCAGAGTCCCACAGGTTCTGTTTCAGCCCCATTCCTATTTTCTATTTTAATGGAAAAAATATATATATTTGCGGGATTGACATTCACTCAGCTAAAGTGAACTTGTATACAGACGACACCACCCTCTAATCAGCTGCTCCCTATTTTAAGGCCCATCAATGCTCCCTTATGTATGTAACAGGTACTTCCGTCTCAAGCATTTTCAGACATCGTCACCCTTTATACATCCATGCGTCTTTTACATTGACATGGACATCAAGTCAGTTCATCCACTAGTGGGCAGTGCTGAGTTCAGAGTTCATTCATATGTTTTGAAATAAGACACCAGTTTGTGGTGGTGATGACCACAAATAGTAATTTTTCATGTACAAACATGTTGAGGATGGGACTCTGATGAAAACTGGCAAATTTCATGTGTCAACTGAGGTCAGAGTTAGAGCAACCTCCTCTTTTATGGCAAAGGACCGAAACCTCACAGGAAGTCATGTGACAATATAGGTGCAAGAAGTCAGTCATTATTTCAGTACCGAACTCATGAAAGGTGATATTTCTGAGTTTGAATTGGTGTTACAGGTTATTAAAGGGTTAAAATGATGGGACTTCCTTTTTCCAGGGGGAGGGGTTATGGAGTTGATAACATCTGTACATCTATAGTGCGACATGGGATAAAGAAATAAAAAAAAAGGTTGTTGCTGAACAGTGGACTCTAACCACTGATCTCCTGAATGCCAAGCCAACGTTCTAACCCGCTGTACTATCGAAGGAGGATAATGTCATACTCCACCGTGCTTGTACACAAGGGGACAGAGGGAGGGTGGTGGGTAGTCATCTTGTAAGAACTGTGGAGGCTGAACAAAAATATAGGGAATACAACAGTAAATTAACTATAATAATGAAAACCTGTAAAAAGGATCTTTCCATTGTCCTCTATCAATTTACTGTAATGATAGAGGACCTACTCTATAATATTATTAAAAAGAGAAGTGGGAAAACAGACTATCCCAACAATTTTCTGGATAAAAACAATAGGGTAATTAATGACTTAAATACAGCTGCTAATGACTTTAATATTTTTTGTGAGCATTGGTCCTGATCTGGCTAGGGTTATTACAATCACCAGAGAGATAAACAGACTCTAGAGGGTAAAGTATTAAAGAAACCATGTTTATAAAGCGAAAGGATGAAGAGGAGATTATTGACACTGTCAGAAAACTTAAAAGTAAAAAATCCACTGACTGTGATGGATTTCACGTGTTATTGGTTATTATAATTAAATACATTGTCAAACCTTTCACACATATGTGTGAATGATCCCTGAAAACAGGTAAATTTCCCCAGAAAATGAAATTAGTTAAAGTTGTACCCATTTATAAAACAGGTGATAAACAGGGACTACCAAATTATAGGCCCATTTTATTGTTGCCACAACCATAGAAAATACTGGAAAAAATATTCCTCAGTAGATTGAAGAACTTTATTGCAAAACACAACATACTGTGTGATCAGCAATATGGATTTAGAACCAACTACACATGCAGACTTTACAGAAGATAGCCTCCGCTATGGAAAAGAAAGAATATGCAATAGGGATACTTTTAGATTTGAAAAAAACTTTCGACACTGTTGACCATGAACTATTAATCAAAAAATGACAAAAATATGGAGTTAGAGGGACAGCACAGAACTGGATTAGAAATTATTTACAGGACAGAAAACAATGTGTACGACTACAAGACGTCTGAAACACAGAAGCTTACCTGTGGGGTCCCCCAGGGATCAGTGCTGGGCCCTTTTCTGTTTATTTGGTATATAAATAATTTAAATTAATCAAAACCTGAAATACATATTATTTGCAGACGACACAAATTTATTTTGTAGTGGGGAGAACTGCTTTCAGTACTGAAGAGGTGGTTTGATGACAATAAGTTGCCATTGCATTTAAATAAAACTAAATATATAATCTTTGGAAACCACCAAATCAATTCAAACAAGAAACTGAGAATAAACAAAACAGAAATAGAAAGAGTAATAGCTATCAACATTCACCCATTCACACACTGGTAGCGGAAGCTGCCGTGCAAGACACCAACCATGACCCATCAGGAGCAGTTTGGGGTTCGGTGTCTTGCTCAGGGACACCTCGGCATGAGCTCTCCAGGCCTGGATCGAACTAGCAATCCTCGGGCTAAAAGATGACTGCTCTACCCACTGAGCCATGCCACCTTCGTTATGTAGTGTCAAGTAATTGAGAAATTGTTATATTTAAAAAAAGGGGCAGGTATTATAAGTTTTCTTCTTCCTGCTCCTTTTCAAGCATGGTGGTGTCTAGTTCTATGTTGCTTGTGCATAGCCATGTGAGAAATAAACTGTCAAATAAAAATATCTATTCCCCCTTTACCAACATTTAAATAACATAACTTTCAGGATAGGTAGGAACTACTTCTTCTTCTGCCTGCCATAAACACAAAAAGACGCAGCGTGACGTCACAGCAGCGCAGTTCACTCGCTGTGATCAGTCCGACATGCAGTGATGAGGGGAGATATTTCAGCTCCACATACAACAACGATTCACTCATAAATGTTGTGGACTTGCTCTCATTTTTCTCTCTTTCTCCAGGAAAACTCACACTATGTAGGTCATTGCTGTAAGGAGGCCATCTGGGCAAACACCCCCCGGCCGAAGCGTTGATGCCGTGTGGAACAAGCCTGCCAGGCCAAGGAGCCCAAAGCATAATGGAATAGAAACTATTCATTAGAATCTCTTTATAATCCTTCAACTTAATGACAGAATTCAGTAATAAGACACAACCTAAGCCAGCTTTATAAATAAGGCCCCAGGTCCTGCTTTAGTCCAGGTGAGACGCTGCCGACGTTGTGTTGTGTTCAGGAGCAGCTGGACTATAGGACTACGACATGTGAAGTCCAGGTCCAGGATCCAAGCTCCCCCACATTTCTGAGTGGCCTTTTCCTGACCATCCTCTCCAGGCTGCTTCATCCCTGCTGGTTGCTCCACCTTCTTCTACACTTTTCCTTCCACTCAGCTTCTTATTGATGAGCTTTGATGCAGCACTTTGAGAGCATCCAGCTTCTTCTGCAGTCATCTTTAGAGGCTTTCCCTCCTTGTGGAGGAACTCAGTGATGGCTCTCTGGCCAGGTCAGCAACCTTCCCCATGATGTGAATTCTACTAAACAGACTGAGCATTTAAATGCTCAGGAGTCATCTGCAGGTGTTTTGGATTTTTTAGCTGGTTAGAGTGGCACCTAGAGGCTACAACACTGAACCTTTTCACACTATTCTCATTTTCTGATATTTAGACTTTTGTGTGTTCACAAGCTGTAAACCATAGTCATCACAATTATAATAAAATAAATGCTTGAAATGTCTCACTTTGCAATTGAGTCTATATATTAGTTTACCATTTTAATCCATAAGAGCCCAACGTGACATATTTGTCACATACATTTTCTGAGACATTTTGCTTCAATTTACTTTGCTCAAAATCCTGTTGAACACAGAGGGGTAATTCTAAATCATGTCGCAAAAGGCCCCTCATAAGATATCCTTTATACAGACATCTGGAACATATCCTGTAATTTACTCAATTCAACGACAACTTAAACCTTATGTCCTTCTCAAATTTTGCATTCTCCTGTGACCCTCATTGACAAAGTGTCCACAAAAACAAACATCAATATTTTTCTCTGCTTTGTTTTTCATGAATCTTTTAAACAAGCCCGGATGATGTGGTTCTCTGAAGTGTTTCCATTACACTTTTGCGACATACTTCTATACCGGTACATCTGAAAAACCACCTCATGAGAGCATAGAAACGTTTTAGCGATATTTGAGAGGTTTTTCTAAATTTAGGTGTTTCCATTACCAGTATTTAATTACGATATTTAGGTTTTGTGCAATTCCAGGGGTAATGGAAATGCACCTATTGGCTGAGCCTGCTCTGGCTTACAGTCAGATATTAATGTCTATTAATGAAGAGTCTGGACAAATTGTATTTCAAACAGACTGAGACCTGCACTTGCTATTATAAGGGAGGGACTAAGGATGGAAATAAGCTTTGCTAAAATCTTGCAAATTTACATTATAAATGTAAATTAATATACACTGTCCCTTTAAAAAAACAAAAACAAACTCAAACTCAAATGTAGAAACCACTGTTGTTCCTGATCCTCTGCTAAGGGTGCAGGTCAGGGGATAAATAGGATTTTGTTCTAATTTTCACAATTATTAACTAAAATGTTGTCAAACATATCTAAAAATGTTTCAGGGCACCGTCCAGCATGCTCCAAAACATGGACAAGATGATTCAGAAACTGGATGTCCTGACTGAAGCGCTGGAAAACTGGAAGCCATCTGGCAGCTACTGTGGAACCACGCACTCCACAGCATGTTCCTGAGGCCCTATCTGTAACGTTTATTAGGACTCAGGAACCATTTCCTAAAAGTAATATGTGCAGCTGCTGTTGATATATTTGAAAATATTGCATGTTTGAACAACTGAATTTAGCAGGAATAACTTTTCTGCTACATTCATTTCTTTACGGGCGAGGTATCAGTCTGAACTTCCCTCAGATAAAATATGTCCACAACCACACGGAAACTACTTATTTTAGACAGAAATTATTAACCACTGTGACGAGGTGTAGACTCATTTATTGACTTTCTTCTTCTTTTCAAAGAAAGTTTCTAGAATCTTTTTCTATCTCATGATTTATAGGATAAATACAGAAGAAATTAGAAGTAAAGCATCTATAAACAAATCTGTCAAAGTCTGTCATCTGATCACAAGATGGATTTATATATATTTTCTGTTAGAAGATACAGCATCACCTTCAGTGGTTCTTTATTCATCAGATCATGCTGTAGTCCATCTTAAATTAACTCAATTAACTCATAATTAACTCACTTAAAAAATAATGGGACTTTTTTTAAATAGTCTGACAGAGCTCACCAACAACTGTTCAGAGCAGCATAAGTCCCACCTGGTGCACCACCGAGTTCCCAGTGGTGTAGCCAGCAAGCCTCCAAGATGTGAAACACATCTGTTATTACACTACTTAATAAACTGTTCATTTAATAATAATACACAGTTTAATCTGACAATAAGTCATTTCATAAATGCTTATTGAAAAGGTAATGTGTAATTTGGTCCAGCTAGTGATCTGTAGACAAGATGATGGTACAGAAAGCAAAATTAAAGAATTTGGATTGTGATGAAAACTTTAAAATGTCTGACAGGGTGAGAACTTAGAAGATAAGATGAGTTAACTGTGTTAGCATTGTAACATGTAAGCCTACATGCTATATTTAACAAAGGATGAGGGAAACGAGAACATCAGCCACCGGGTTCCCACATTTGCAAAAAATAAAAGAATTTGCAAATATCCGACGAGCATCCGTCACGGATAGTCGATGTATTTCCAAAGATGCAGTCGGTATTCAGAGAGATCTAAAGTCAGATCTGTGGGGGATCAAACACACCCGTATCTTCGGGATACCTCGCGGATGGGTATCCAGATTAGGGGATTTTTCAGGATCCCTTATGGTCCATTACGGGATATCTGAAAACAAGATCCGTCAGGTATGCGATGCAGATTTTCCCGTATATGTGACGTATATCACAGCATCGGATGGCTCCGTATCTTCATGCTTTTATTCCAATGATACCTTCAGGCTTAGTGTGCACCACTCACCCACTCATTGTTGCGTTTACACTCCACTAACATTTCCCTGCAGCAGAAAGGAGAACAAGCAGCCACCAGTCAGCCCACCAGACTGTGAAATTGCCTTAATTTTCTTTACTGTGCAGCCCAGTACAACATCCCACCATGTTCCCATCCACAGCAAAGCACACACACACTCTGTCATCTCATTTCTACTTATCTCAGTGTGCATGTGTGTGTTTTGTTGATTGCATTCTTGCCTTCTGTTTGTTGATTTCTCTACCTCTGTGTATGTGAGATTTCTTGGTTTTTCATCCACACGATTTCCTTCCACCACCCACTCAGGACAAATGCTATCCCTCTTCTTTGTGTGTTTTGCTACAGTGGTTTTTCCAAAGTGTTGTATGGGGAAAAAAAAGAAAATACCCTTTTTTCTTCTGCAGTGCTGCCTGAAAATAATCACAGTTTTATCATTCCTGCTCTTCAGCCTTATTCAGTAAAAACAGCTTTTTCAGGATTCTCTGAATCTTGAGATATTATTTAATCCAGGTGATGAAGTCCTCACCATCATCATGGTTTACTCAAAGACTATTATATGTTCATTGTTCAGCTGTTTGTTCACACAGTCATTCAGAGCATTAAATGTCTGCTCAGTTTGTTTTCTGAAAGATGCAGCCTTCCGGACATGAAATAGAATATTACCAGTCAGCCTGATTACTTAGCATCATCCAATGACAGAGGTGGAGCGAAATATTGATTATGATGTTTTAATTGGTGAAGAATTTCATGAAAATGTGTTGAAATAATACATGTACTCTTTGTAGTACTTGAGTATCAATGAGATATAAATGTAAGTTTACATTCGTGCTACTTGTTTCTCGGCTTCTTCCTGAACACATCGTTACATTCACTCAGCTTGTACACAGTGGTGAACTTAGCCATTTGGGGGCTCCTGCATCTACAAATCTAATGTACCTTGTATGTATATTCTATGGATTTTTACAAACTTTCATATTGTCTTAAAGAATGAATGTATGCAAACTATGGCTGTCAAATGATTTAAATTTTTGGTCATATTAATCACAGCTTAAAGATTGATCATGATTAATAACCATTTGTGAGTTTTTGTGTGTTTTTACTGTATTATATCAACAGAACGAGCCGATGCTACAAATATTTGCTGTTAACTGACCTTCCTTTGGTAAACGTCAGATTTCCCAGGGTCAGTAAATGCAGCATGTTATGTAAACACCTGTTGATTAAACAGATTATTGCCTGTTTTCTTTTACTAGTTTTTCTTCACTGTTTTTACATCAGATGATCACTAGTTGTAATAATCAGTTCAATATTTCATAAAATGTAGACCTAAAAAAGGTCTGATTTGTGCTCCTCTTTTCCAGGTCAGGGCTCCTGGTCCCCCATCAGAACATTTCTAGACCCGCCCCTGCATGGCTGAAGTATAAACCCTGTCTACCACCAGCAGCTACTGTGTTAGAGAAGGTCCTGCCAACAACAAGACTTTGGGGTAAATATGAATATGAACCATGAACCGCTAGTTTCCTCCTTCTCAGCTGAACCATAAACACACACTGCAAGAGAGAAAACCCGATCAGCTGATCACCGACAACCGCAATGATTCACGGCATGAGAGGAGGAGGAAGCAGCTGCTGCACAGAGATGACCAGGCATGTTGGTGGGTGTATGGGGTTGAGGGTGCTCAGGAAGAATAACCCCACCCAGAGGCTGCTGGTGTCCTTCTACAGATGCACTATGGAGAGCATCTTGGTGTACTGCATGTGTGTGTGCTACACCAGCTGTACAGTGGCTCAGAGGACGTCACTGTAAAGAGTCATAAAAACGGCCCGAAAGATCAAGCACTACCTTCTCCTCACACTGGAAGAACTGCACCGTTCCTCCTACATTCGGAAGGAGGAGTTTATGGTCAATAAATATTGACCATTCTACCTTCGGAGGGAGTTTACAGCTATACTGCTCGTTGCTGTTTACTTTCCTCCGAGCACCAGTGAAAACAACAGGAGTGAATGAACTGTATCAACACATCAGTGAGCAGCAGACGACCCACCCTGATGCCTTTCTCATCTTTGCTGGGGATTTTACCCATGCAGACCCAAAGAGTATGTTTCTAAAACTACACAAACACATAGACTTTCCAACATGTGGACCAGGTTTACACCACCCAGAAAGGAGCTTACGAGGCCCTCCCACATCTCAGTGCCTCTGAACACATCACTGTCATGCTAACGCCAGCTTACAGACCACTGGTTAAAGTCACCAAACTAGTTCTCAAAGAGGTACCTGTGTTGCTGGAAGTGTCCCTGGAGGTACTTATGGACTGGTTTAACGCCAGTGACTGGAGTGTGTTTAAACAGGGCACCACCTACTACAACAACACAGACCTCCAGGAGGACACCTGTGTTGTCACTGCCTACATCACCAAGTGCATTGATAATGTAACAGTACTCAAGACCATCACTTTTCCGGCCAATCGGAAGCCATGGTTGATGGGGAGGTCCACAGGCTGCTGAAGACTCGTAACACTGCCTTCAGAGCAGGAGATGAGGAGGGCCAACCAGTCTTGTGGCATCAGAGAGACAAAGAAGCAGGACTCCAGCAGGATAGCTCATCGCTTCAGATACTGTAAACACACAGAGCCTGTGGGGAGGGATACAGACCATCATGGACTACAAGCTCCACTGTAGACTTATGACACCTCCACCTCTCTGCTAAATTCAATTCAAACACACAATTCTTACACACTGAGAAAGTTTAAAGGTTTGTAGTTTGCATGAGATGCTCCCTCTCTTGTCTTCAGGACCGATAATTAAAACCTCAGTCTTGTCCTGGTTGAGC
>JBAGKM010000017.1:32736097-32748880 GCA_037177155.1 Melanotaenia catherinae | reverse complement strand
TCCGATTGGTCGACTAGTCGTTTTAATAGTCGGTGACTAATCGACCATCAGAATAGTCATTAGTTGCAGCCCTAGTATCAAGACGGCTGCTTCAGTGAAAAGATAACGCAGAAATACAGGAAAGGTTACTTGGTCAATTCATAACTTGGAACTTAGCTGATTTCCCATTAAATCTTCCGGTCTACATCACGAGCATGAAAAGCAGCAGTGCATCGTTCTCATGCTGACAAAAGGAAAGATGGAGAAAATAATCCTGAGCAAAGAGCCACTGAATTAACTTCATGAGAGTCATATGAGCAGGTAGCGTATGTGTACGTCGTCTCCAACCAATCGTTGGCTCTGACAACGTTGATTTATAAATAAAGATGAACACTCCTACATAAATCTTGGCTAAATACCAACAATGAATGAAACCAGGTAACATTAAACACTTCATGTGTCTGTCAATAAGGTTTTAAATCCCACCGGGGACCGAAGCTTTTTGAAGTTCACTGCTTCTGTTTCATCTTCGACCTCCGGCCATCCCTTTGGCTCTGCCCTTGCTCAGTGATCGAGATACTAAAACTACACATTGCAGTATGTTTACTTAATAAACTGCTTGGTTTCTCATCTTATCCTGATCAATCGATTTGAACTGTTGCATTACAACATAGGAGGATTGTTATAAAAACACACCACAGTTTAAAGTTTCAGATTTCTGGTACTAAGTTATCGCTGTTATTAATATCTGACTCCGGATTTTGTTTCTGACCATCCTTGTCCTTATATGTAAAACATAGAAGTACAGCGGGTGTATACACTACGACTGTCTACACGTGTCTCCTTACTTAGATTTGTTGAGTTGATCCACCTGAAAGCTGCATGTGTTGAGGTGTTTTATCAGGCTGAAGATGGCTTCATTTGACAAATGAGATGACTGAGCAATGCAACGCAAACACTTTAAATCCGGACCATTACAGCAGCATGAAAAGTTTACCTGCTTCATTATTTAATCAAATTTAAACTTTTAATGAATTGAATTTAGTAGAAATCCCCATAGCGGGAAGTTTAAGTTTGTAAAAATAAAATGAAATCTTCCCACGTCTGCATGTCTAAAGACATCCATACAGACACACAAAGAGAAGAAAGAAGAGCTTGCTGTATTTACCTCGGAGAGAAGGGGTTTGAACACCACTATAGATATAAGTGCAGTCTGATTCCAGCCTTCATCCCACAGAGGCTGGTTTTTGTGTTCAGGGCAGGAAACAGTGGGCTAAACACTTTCCCTGAATGCACATGACCTCTTAGCTGCAGACTGGAGTTCAAGAAATTGCAGATGCTCTGTGCTCTCTGGTGCATTTGGAGTCCTTAGTGGACGCTTGTTAGGCCAGATGGTCTTCTTTCCACTGTGGACCACCATCCTCTGTTTGCTGTCTTCAAACGTCTGCTGAAGGTCTCTGAGGATCGAACCTCTTCATGTTCATGGTTTCAGTCTCACATGTACCAGCGGTGACGTCATCTACACTGTCAAGTTCATCAGGTACACGTCTTCAAATTCCTGCTAACAAAACCCCATTTTCTTGGCCCACTTTGGGACCCTTAGTACCAACATGCCGAAGCCCTGCTTGCCAACAGGCAAACTAGGAAATGCTTAGGGCCGAGAGCCAGAGAGGGGCCTCCGAGGGCCAACCAACTTCGAATGAAGACAGAGCAGTGACAGTGTGGAGAGTTTGCAACAACAGTGACTGATCTCTGCAGAACTCCTCAAAAGAGGACTCCTCTACCTCGGCTGAAGATCATGGGGCAGGAGGTGGAGTTTGTTGAGACCTAGAAGTACCTGGGAGGGACCATGGACCCCAGACTGGACAAGAAATCCAACACAGATGATGTAGGAGAAGGGGATGAGCAGGCTCTACTTCTGGAGACGCTCAGGTGCTTCAACGTCTGCGGCAACATGTTGGAGATCTTTTACCAGCCTGTCGTCTCCAGTGAGCTTTTCTTTGCTGCTGTGTGCTGGGAAGCAGCAACACCAGCCTTAGAAAGAAGGCTGGCTCGTCATCGGGTACAAACTGGACAATTTTGAAACTGTGGTGGAGAGGAGGTGCTGAACAAACTGGTTTCCTTCATGGAGAACCCGACCATCCCCTCCAGCACACACTGGTCAGACAGCGGAGCTCCTTCTCTCGATACAGGAAATCCTTCCATCACTGGTCAATAACTCGCGCCGGCAGACAGAAGAGCTGCTTAGACATCAGGATCTACCGGCTGCTTCTATCTGCTTCCCATTTATTCTACTTTTTAAATTCTATTTTGCTTTGCACATCACTTCCTTATTTAAATTTGCTGTTGATTTGTATATGTTGAACATAAATTTGTATATTTTCTTTATTATCTGGTAGACAGATTTGTATGTTTGTTTTGCTGCATTATTTTGTTTGTTGTCTGAGTCTTTACACCAACTCTGCTGCTGATCTGTGTTTCTGTCCTCTTGCATGCTCAGGATGGGGTACTGGATCAAAGTCAAGATTTGATGCAATCTGTTGGTTTTTCTTAACTAGGCTGTTATTTATTATGAACTGGCTTGAATTGATTTGCTCTGAGATGACGTTGTTGTGAAGTGTGAAGCTATATCAATGAAAGCTGTATAAGAATCAGTTTTTTCCTGTTTTTTCCTTGTTTTGCCCTGTTTTTAATAGGAATACGGCTGTGAACTCGTACGATAATGACAAGATAAAGACGTCTGAAAAGGTGAACAGGCTGCTGATTGATGGGGAGGTTTTAATCATGAAGGGAAACTTACCAGAGGATGTTCAGCACAGTGCAGGTTGTCAGGCCTCCAAGCACCGCTCTCCGAAACCACAGGATCTGGACATGAGGAAAATACTGAGACTGAAATGCAAAACAAACTTTTTTTTCTTTGTTTTTTGCTTGGCTTGTTTGTCTGAATAAACATGACTAGAAACATCATCTCATAAAAGTTCTACGAATAAGTGTAAAAAAAGCCAACGTAAAAACAGTGGTGGCCATTCATTTATGATTCAACATGACACATCCGGAAAATCCAAAAACACGCAAAGCTCCTATGGGATTTGTAGTGGATATGAACATGAACGTTCCATCAGATGTTTCCAGGCAACTGGTCAGAACAGTCAGACTGACGGTCTGGTGGTTCCTGAACAAACTGCTGTTGACTGAGACTTAAGGCTCATTTATGCCCCTTTTACATACGTAAACAGGTTTCAAACATCACTGTTCTCATACTTTTATACGTCCCTTACAGTGCAGTGGTTGTTAGACAATACATCCCCATGGTTTCCAATGGTACTACTCTGTTTGCTTTTTCAGGGCACAGATTGACAAGGGCCCTGAAAACCGACTAACATGTGACTTAAATGATGTGGACGATGGATGAAATGCTGCATAGGGCACATGGGCGGTTCATTTATAAGCTTGATCGAACAACACACAACCAAAGTAGAAAACAGAGGGGCTTCTTTCTTTCACATTCTTACATATTTAGGTAGTTTAATCTGCCTCTATATGTCCGATCTGTGTAATGGGCTCGACACACGGGAGGCGACGTTGCTCCTCCTCCATCATTTCCTATAGGACCTGTGTGATGAGGTGAAATTCGCTGTCCTCCTCCAGCCAAGCGACAGGCGACATTCGTGCATGTGAAATGTTGTGCTCGTTCATGCAGACGTGCACACGGAGCGACGCGACACAAGAAAATAGGAAAATGTTCAATTTTTGTCGCTGTCACCTGGCATTACAGCCAACCAGCGAGGGGCTTGATGGACTGACCAATGAGAGCAGGCTGGACAGTTCAGGTCGCTGTCGTTGGTCACGTAGCGTGTGTCGAGCCCATAAGGCCGTGCTCCATGAGGTACCGCCCACTTTGGGCGATTTCAGGCCGGCTGAAAATCACCCAGCTTACTCTCATTGACTTTAATGAAAATGTTTTTTTTTTTAAATTAGACAATGCAGTCTCTGTAAGGCTGACCCCTAAACCAAAACATTTAAAACAGAATAAGAGACTGTTTAAGAAGAATGAAAACAAGAGGGCTGACCTTAAATAAAAAACTTTGCATTTCAATAAAGACAGTAAAATGACGATGAGAGGAGCAGGACGACGATTAAAGAACAGTCTCGCTGCTAAAGTGGAATTTATGTCTTCTTCTGCCACTTCACAGCTCTGACCTTCACGTTTTACATTTTACACAAAATATCTGTGTTTAGCACAGAATCTCCTTTTTCAAAGACATTTTGAGGACATCTTCAGGATGCAGAAATCATGTGAGGAGATAATGATAGCTTTAGTGTTTCAGCCTGTCAGATGTAGGTAGGTTTTAGGAAACACAGTGTGTGTGTTTCTGCTGTTACCACTGTGAAAATGGCAGGTTTGCAGTCCAGGCAGGAGGTTATTTGCATCAGCCGACTCATTTGACTTCAAAGCCAACTTTACATTCGAGTGTTCTTAAAAGTAATGTAAGCACATATTAGGAACAGTACTGACCCTAGTTCAGCTGGATCGGCTTAAGATCTATTAGAAATGTAAAATTTGTCTGCAGGAATCCTGCAAAGTCCCACCTCTGTAATATTCCTAGAATGAGGAGCATCCTGTCTCAGAGTGATGCTGGAAAACTGCTCCATGGATTTGTTCCTTCCAGACTGGGCTGTAATTCCTGATTATTGTTCTAAAAAGTCTCCGTGCTGCAGCAAAGGTTCTAATGAGAACTATCATCAGGGATCATATTTCCCAACTTTTATCTTCTCTTCATCGGCTTCCTGAATCCAGAATAGAATTTAAAATTCTTCTCACTTATAAAAATCTTAGTGACTACGACCACTTTGACTTTTTCCCTCCCAGCCTCGTACACCCTCATCCTGGAGCAACATCTGTCCCACAGCACCCCTCCCAGAGCAGCAGCTGCCCCAAAATGGCCCCACACAATAACCACCACACTCATTAATGCATCGCTTCCACACGACTGAGATCATGAAAGACTGCTTGTCTATTATCCAAATATAAATGTATTGTAAGCAACACACGATGTCTGTAACAGTTGGAATTTAATTAACCATCGAAGAGCCGGTGACAAAACAAATACGTCTCAAATAAAGAAAAATTAACGAATAAATAACAAGATATTTATACAAATAAAGTTTCAGCAATCAAGTGCAGAAAATGATGCAAACCAAACAAAAACGTTCTCTGAAGCTTGAAAAGGCACTAAGGCTTCAACCAGGTTTGTATCACTACAACATCAGTAGTATCAGAAAAATGCCTGTAAACTTTCATGCACAAGCCTGGTCCACACCTCCAGTCAGCTTTCAATATCTATTAAACTAATGATTTCAAAACTGCATCATTATCTGATTATTTCACTCAATCGTGGCAGGTTTGTGGCTGAGAGATGTAGTAGTTTTTTCTGGATCTCCTTTGCTACGAGTTGCACCACTGCTGTGGACCTCGAGTGCAGACTAGTACCCATGTTGACTCCATGTTTTTGCTGAAGCTCAATGAGATCATCTTAGTTCTGAATACAGCATCACTGTCAGCTAACACAGTCTCTAATACAGTTCTCACTATATTTCCAAGTAAATCTCATCTATCTTTTTCAGTGAGCTCCTGAGCTATTTCGTGTGCCCTAGAGGTTTCATGCCGTCAGATTTAGTTCTTATAGGACACTAGAGCTGTTTGTCATTTGTGCCCGAGGGCTGGATTTTAAAGGACACCCAGTCCTCAGATGTAGACACCCTTTTCTCTGTGAGGATGCCAGTTGATTTTGTTGCACTGCAGATAGCACAACCTGGAGGTAAATTAATGCACCTTCAAGATGACAATGATTTCATTTCATTTTTATTAACAATTTTATGAATGAACTATATGAACATTTGAATATGTTCACTCTATAAATCCAAATGGTGTCTACCAGCTTTAAATGTTGTCTAAAATTTCGTTTCTGCACTCTAACCAAGGATGCCTGTTTTTAACTTCCCTCGTCTGACTCTCACTCCACAGGGCTGGCCAGGTCCAGTTCTCATCTACAATCCACACAGAGCAGCAGCAGCAGCATCTTCTTTCAGTTTCTACCACACCATCAGTTCGCTAGTTCTAGATATGATTTAATGTGCCAATCACATGCTATTACGACAACATTACAGAACTTACCAGGTACAACGATAGGATCAGCAGGCTCTCCTTCTCTACCAGCAGGTGAAACTGCTGTGGCTCCCGTTCCAAAACACTAGCATTACCTGCCGCTGTAGTTGGCTTAGTTTGCTTCTCATTGTTTTTCTCTTAATTCTGAATGAAGTTTTCCTTCCTGGTTCTGGTTCTGATGGAGGTTTTCCTTCCTGGTTGTGGTTCTGGTGGAGGTTTTCCTTCCTAGTTGTGGTTCTGATGGAGGTTTTCCTTCCTGGTTGTGGTTCTGATGGAGGTTTTTCTTCCTAGTTGTGGTTCTGATGGAGGTTTTCCTTCGTAGTTGTGGTTCTGATGGAGGTTTTCCTTCCTGGTTCTGGTTCTGATGGAGGTTTTTCTTCCTGGTTCTGGTTCTGATGGAGGTTTTCCTTTTCGTTTCTGGTTCTGATGGAGGCTTTCCTTCCTGGTTTTGATGGAGGTTTTCCTTCCTGATTCATGGTTCTGATGGAAGTTTCCTTTCTGGTTTAGGTCCAGATGGAGGTTTACCTTTTTGGTTCTGGTCCTGATGGTGGTTTTCCTTCCTGGTTCTGGTTCTGATGGAGGTTTTCCTTCCTGGTTCTGGTTCTGATGGAGGTTTTCCTCCTCATGCAGCTCAGGATGAAGGACTGAATCAAAGAGAAGATTTAAATCTGTTTTTTAAGAATCTGGACAAGCATTTGTTTGTTTATGTATTTTGGAGTTTATTGTTGTTGCCTGGAGACAGAAATCTGATGTGAAAGTGATAAACCTGCTAAGTCTTTGTCATTTAAATATTTTCAAATGAACAGTTAACTACAGAAAATCAAGCTGTGCCAGTTAAACTAAGTCTGTGTAAATCCTTAATGGTGCGTAAATTTCATTAGTACTTCTACTGATTAAATCTCTCATTCTATTAAAGTGTTGTTTTTTGTTTATTTGTTTTTGCATTAGGGTGCTCATAATTTCTATGTATTGTGGGGGGTTTAACCTTCACCCCCTCTCTCAGTTAATACATGCATATTATGAAATATTCACATTAATTGATCGTCCTTTGAGATTAAAACAGTTAATGGGGTTTTCATCTGCAGGCCAAGCTTTGGTGATACCCAGCAGGGAGAGAAGATCAGATGTGACCTTCAACTGCTTCCTTTGATTATCTATCATGACGACGTCTGTGTGATTGAGAGATCACTGGGGTCTTCTTCATGCAACATGTGTTGATGATGTGTTCATGCTGCAGAAGTGAAATCACTTTACTAGGTGACAAGAAGAAGCTTCACTCTTATTACGATCCACCAATCAGCAGCTGCTGAGTTTGATGTTAGATCTAAAGAGCAAATAGAGGACCTCATCTCAGAGATGATCAATAATGACATGTTTCTGTCAATTTGGTTGAAGGTTTTCAGAGTTTGGTGGAAATAGCTGATCCTGAGTTTACATGAAGAAAAACCATCAGACGGAATGAAGTGATGACGCTGTAGGTGAAGCTGTAACTCACCACAGATTCATGGACTGACGACAGTCGTATGTAGCATCACGTCATTAAGCTCACCTGGAGGATCCACAGAGCGGGTCTGGAGAGCAAAGAAATGACCGACAGACAAACTGATGAAAACCTCATCAATGTGCTTAAAATCTGTGGTTCCCAACCTTTTTTCCACGGGGACCCTTTCATGCATATACTAAAATGCCATGGACCCCTGCTCCACCCCGTGCTGAAACCATGCTGGTTTTATGATTTAAAAAGTGAGATTCTCATCATAAATAATGTGTTCTGGTTTAGTCCTGTCCTTTGATGAAGCCAAAGTTAAATAAACAACATACAGCCTTACTTTTGTTAATTAAAATAGGGACAGTTTGTGGACATTTATCACAATGGCTCTAATGTTCAAAGCCTCAGGGACCCCTGTGCTCTTTGGGGGCCCCCTTGAGGGGTCCCAGACCCCAGGTTGGGAACCACTGCTTTAAATCAGAGCTGAACACTGGAGAGTAAATGTGTACATCACAATGTTAGCAAAATGGTGTTAGCTAACAGCAAACACCTTCCAGGGCTGAGGTGGAGGATGTGGGTGTGCCCAACACTGGTTTTAATATGAGTTTATTATATAGCTGTAGAAGAAATGATTAACCCGTGATGGCAGGTGGGCTAACACGTTTTAGAGTTTTTACCTAAGTATCACAGATTCTTAGAGCCCGAATAACAATACAGGTAAGTGGTACAAACAGCCAAACCAAATATTAACTAACGTCTTTTCCATAAACACTTTTATTAACGTCATTGGAAAACATCATGCAGTTAAATAAATGTTGTGGGACAAACTCGTAACGACTCAGGAGCTTTGTTCACAAGGTTGACGTGAAAATGACTTTCAGCTTTTGTTGGTTTTTTTTCCTGCGTAATGCTCTCCGGGTTATAATCCAGCATTCTCCACATCAGCAGGGGGATAAACACACCAAGAGTGACAACATAATCAACTGCTTTTCCGATATTTATTTAAAAGACATAAACAGGTTTACAACATGCCCCTGTTGGGTGGGAAGAGACACGTTGATCTGCAGACATTCTCATCATATTTTCCGTCTTTCAGGTTTAATTTTTCAGTCCTTCACAGAGAAGTTCTGTTGCATCTTATAACTGGAAAGAGGAGCTGTTTAATATTCTGCCTGTCAACTTGACTGAAAGCCACCAGGAATGCTTTTGCCAGTCAATTACGGGTGATGATGGGGGGATTTGCTGGTGTCCGGAGTCTGTACGCTCTTCCCTCCTCCCCATTCATATCTGTATTTCGAATAAGATTAACATGAATTGCAAGAATAGCTGCTGCTCCACTGATAATAACATTCAAAATACTCATAAAATCATGAGTCATGTTCATGAGTCATAAAATGAGTTAATCCCTGGTGTGAATGTCTACACTGTATGCACATATGCTCTTATTTAGAGGACATCATGACAAAAATAGGTGAAGATAACATGCGCATCCCAGAAGAATAATGGTGGGTGCTGGACCGAAAAGGCAAAAATTTATTTGTCTGATATCGTGCCAGAACAAATGAAAATTCCTGTTTATGAAACCTGGACATCAGGTGGTAAGTGCTCTTGAACAGGTTTCTCTCTCAGCATTTGTAAAACTACAGAGAGATCAGAAAGCCATTGGTGTGTATTAGTTAATTAGTCTTCAAGGGTTTCCAGTGGCAGCAGATATCTGAATGAACCCCTTTGATGGGCTCAGCCCCCACTGAGGCCTGACCTTCCACTTAGCTTCAGTTTACTGAGGGTACAGTTAATCTCCAAAGCTCTCGCAGTTTTCTGTCATTGTTCTTTGATGAGAAGAATAATGGATTTTCTACTTTCTGATATTTTCTGTTAATCTAATTGCCAGGTGCATTAGTAGTAAGTAGCTTTTCTCGTTATGATGCATGAAAATGGAGAGTAAAAGTCATTAAACCCCATAAAGCTGCACATAACAAAGCCATGCCAGTAATGGAGCCAAAAATGGGAGTTATGAGATGAGGTTTTTCTGATAAAAGGTTTATCTTCGTATCATAAAAGTGAAAATGTACAGACCACATGCTGCCTTTTGAGATGACATATTGACTTGAGTATTTTATTATAGAAGAAAGAAAAGAAAAATTTGAGAATGGAAAACAAAAATATGTCATCCAAAGTAAATCAAACTCAATCATTCTGCTCCAGCAGAAAACATGCCAGTGTTACACCTGCACCTGTAAAAATGGTTGTATTTGTAAGCGTTTTCTGGGGACTGGAGACAGCTTATTTGTTGCAGGGTGGGAGATGTTGTTGAAACTAGTGATTTCACATTTTCATTTTAAAGCTTCTTTTAACTGTAAATACTAGAAATAATGGCCGTGTGCTGTATGTGCTGCGAACCCGGGCGGCGCTGGTGGGTAGAACTCAGAGGAGCCGACGGAGGCGGGTAAACGCCCCCCAGTACTCGCAAGGTCAGTTGGTCTGGTTATCTTCGAAAAATATTCCTCTGAAATGTGAGTCCCGCAAATTGTCCCCCCGTTTTCTTGGCCCATTTGTCATTGAGAAGAGTATTAACCCCTCTGCTGTTCACCTCAAGCTGCCTTCTTCCATGAGGGTCCATCCAACGTTTCATGTCTCCCAGCTTAAACCGGTCACCTCCAGCCCTCTGTGCCCTCCGGCCGAGCCCCTCCTCCCGCCCGGGTTGTTGACGATCATCCTGCCTGTCTGTCGCCTCCTGGACGTCAGGCGTTTGGGCTGGGGTCTCCAGTACCTGGTGAACTTAGACTCCTGGTGCTATGGATCCTGCCAGCCCTGTCTGTCTTGCCAACCTCATGTTTGTTTTCCCCAGCTTCAATTTGTTCACTCATCTCCAGCTCCTACCGACTCTACGCCACGCTCTGCCTGCCTGCCTGTTCTGTCTGGTCAGCTGCGAACCCCTGTGGTCATCGGATCCTGAACTTGGATTAGACTGTTTCCAGATTCAGCTCAAACCTTCATTAAGAACCCTTTTTCTATTTGATCCATCCTCTGCCTTCTGGTTGGTGTCTACACCTTGGGGTCAAAAACCGTAGCTGTTTGACTCGTCCTAACAGTATGGTACACAGGATGAATCTGGTCAAAGGTCATGACCAGATTCAACAACTATTAGTTTTGAGTAAACACTACCAAGACTTAAGTATGAGAAAATAATGTAAAAGCTGAAAGTGATGATGCGTTTCTCTGTTTAACCCGACTGAGAATGCACAGAGGCTGGTATGAGATTATCTCTGAAAGTGGTGTGAAGCTGCATTGGAGCATTCCTGATGGAGTTATAAGACACTGCTGGTGGCTGTGGAGATGAGAGAAATCGGATGTGAAGCGCTGAATGGATGTGATCAATAGCAGGATTTCTGTGGAGCTCATTGGACCAGACTTGAAGAACCATGCTGAGGCTAATGAAAGATGAAATAGGTCACATCCATCAAACCCTGACTGATGGCAGAAAACAACATAGAAGGAAGCAGGATGTCTTTACAGGCTGTTTTCCCACATTTAATGCTGTACCAGGAGTTTAGCAGAGATGGGAGGGTCCAAGGGTCCATAATCCAGTTAAAAACACACAATGATTTAACACCTTATCCAGGTTAGAAAGGCCAAACCATCTCCTAAAACCAGACATTTACAGAGAACTTCTTGTGGCTGTACCATGACTCGTGACAGCTGGTCATGCACCACCTGGACAAATGACACAAAGCTGCTTCCCTGTGATGATTTGCAGAGTAGGATGTGGGCTTAGGGGAGAAATTAGGTAAGTCTGGGAAATCTGGGGTACATCAGAACTGTTGAACTTGAGGTTTGTACATAGTTTTTTACATTTATTTGTATTTGCGCATCCTTATTTAAAATATATATCTGGGCTCTTGGAACCCTGGATGCGGGGCTCTGCCCGCCCTAGATGGCCGGTGCCCGGCAGGGTCAGCGGCTGGCCATCTTGTATGCGAACGATCCCACCGGGGTGGGTCTCATATCCAACAATGATGAGACCAACTACAGAGAAGAGATCCAGAGTCTCACAGGATGCTGTTCCAAGGCCCAGTTTCAGGAAGTGGGTTTAGTGAAAACTTTGAGTCAGTTACTGCGGTAACAGACTCCGTGAAGCCAACCTGCTCGCTGGCAGGTTTTCTTTAATTAATGCTGAGTTTCGCCTCCTCTTTGGCTGCAGCCTGCAGACTGAAAGGAAGCGTCAGACATGGCGTGTCCTTTTCTTGAAGAGTCAGTTGACATTGAAGCACAATGACTCCGCAGAAATCTACGTCGGGAAAGGGTGATCAGACCCCGCTTGGATGTGTTATCATTCCCTCACGATAATTTTTTGAGTGCTACCGTTTTTCTGCACAATCGATCATGTATCTGAACAAAATACTCAGCCCTCATATTGTTCATATGACACATCTTGGACATGCTCTCAGTTCAGAGCAGGTTCTTTGTGTTGCACTTCGGTTTTTTTTTGCCAACGGGAGTTTTCTTTATAACATCGGTGACACTGAGCATATTTCAAAGGCAACAGACTGTCGGGCTGTGAGAAGTGTCACTGGCACTGAAACGTTTGCTCTACACTTCTGTGGTGTTCCCAAGTCACAGACACACAAGATACATCAAAGAAATATTCCACAGAATTGCAGGTATTTGTCTAAGCAACAAAGAACTTATTAAGTTTGGAACACATCAATTTGATATATTTTAGGGTTTCTGGGTGTGATTGGCTGCATTGCTGGGACTCAGATTCCTATCACAGTTCCTTCAGTAGGTGACGGAGATTATGTGAATAGGAAGTCTTTCCACAGCATTAATGTGCAGGTAAATAGTAGCCTTTAGAATCCCAGATACTTCACATTACAGCTACTGCAGCTATTTACAGTTCTGTCCTTTGAAGATCATATGTGATGCAGCCCACATCCTCAGTAATGTGGAAGCAAAGTGGCCTGGGTCTGTGACGACTCTCCAGTCTTTCCTGAGTGTACACTGAGTGCTAGATCTGCCCGTGGTGAGTTATATACATACATTAAAATCAAATTTTATTTGCCCTATCACAACTGTTGTAGGTTGTGTGACCAGAGTGGCAGAAAGATGGCAGTAGGCAGAGGTCTTCCAAAAATGACAAGAATTTATT
>JBAGKM010000017.1:32592672-32609359 GCA_037177155.1 Melanotaenia catherinae | reverse complement strand
ATTCTAGTACTGTATTTTAAATACTTTGAATACTTCCCCTTAAACAGCTTTTATGTCTAATAAATGCCACATTATGCAATGGCAGCTCTTCCCACAGGAAAATATAGACTTTATTAATCCTAAACATTGTTTGAAATAAATAAAATAATTACCAATTTGTTCAAAATGTTATATTAGTGCCATGTCAACAGATTATGTTTCTGTAAAAACAAAGTGTATATAATCGCACCAACTTTTTTTCTATATAAAACATCTGGAGTCTTTTTAAAAAATCTCTAAATAAGACAGTGCAAGTAAAATGTAATGTGGATAATATAACAAAGGTTGTATCCCACATGTTCCTGCTCATTATTAAAACCTCTCAATTAAGGGCAATCTTGCAAACATTTGTAGACAAAAAAAAAAGTGTTGTTTTATCCTAAATTAAACAAAAATGAATAAACTCTGCTTCAAGGCAAACATATTGGTTAATAGCAACCTACATACCTCTACTCTCCTAATCAATAGTCCAGTAAAGGTGACTGTAGTGAAACAAGAGAGACATTTCAAAGTGCTTATGTAACATTTCTTTTGACATTGTTTCGATGAGGAGTAAAAATAAGTCCGCCCCGGCTGAAGAGTCGCTCTACAGGAGCACTTGATGGCAATGTAGTGTTGTACTTTATGAAGAGGGATTTGACAGTGGGCTACATCCTTAGTGAAACCAAGGACTTGTCTGGATTATGAAGGTACCTGTCAATACAAAAAAGAATAAGTAGTATCATTACCATTGTCAGTCAATATTATTGCCTGCTTGTATTTTGATGCAAGCATGCAACACAAAGTAAATAAAACACTTTCATATTTGTAATGACGTTTATGGTATAATGAAACAAGCTAAAAATATATACCTGTGCACCTCTTCTTCTACAGATGAACTAGTTATCACTGCTGTTTCAAAAGTGAAAAAGTTGTCATCTTCTAGAAGATCTTTTCCAGTGGAAGCGTTTGCTGAAGTTGCAGCTGTGCCGTGACTTGCAGAGGTTCCTCCTGAATTGATGAGATGAGATTCCTGGATCATCTTTCATTTCATTTCTTCTTTTGCAACATCTGCAAGCCACCAGAGACGAAATTTTGGAATGGTGGATACTGCCATTCTTGCTTCATGACAGGCCAGCACCTCCCCAAATCAAGTACCAATAGGTTTGATCACAGCTGCAAGAATATGAAAAGAAAACGAAGCCTGTGTCATTTTTTCAGTTTGGCTTTCAGGCTCATGATTGTCGGCACAATGAAACCAGAAAAGCAGTTCTTTTCTCCTTGGAGAAGATTTACGGAGTAGGCAAGGGGTTGTAGAATGGTTATGTACTCTTTTAGAAATGCTGTCTCTTGTGGGTGGAGTTTAGAAACACGTAGGCGGGCGCAGATGTCGCTCAGCTGATCATCATTGAGGCTCATCAGTTTCTCAATGGCATGGTACTCTGAACTTCACCTTGTCACTGATGGGACCAGGCATCTCATCTGAGCAATTTCTTCAATGGCATCAGCAGCACTAGAAGAGCGGTGGGCTTTGTTCTAAATGGCTTCACACTTGCACATGGCACTTCGGTAGAGTTCTCTATCAATACCCTGTGATGTTGCTTTTTCCAAGTCTGATGTTGCAATAAGATTAAGAGTATGTGCAGCACAACGATGGTGAGGTGGTAAAAAAAAATTGTTCTTCCCCATCTTGTTCTGCTTCAAAAACAGCGGAAACATCAGCAAATTGTAATTCATCTGCATCTGGTTCGTCCTTTGACCCATTCCCTCCATATTCATTGAAAGCTTGACTTTGTCCTGGATTTGAAATTGTGAATGAATCTCAGCTAGTTTGGCAGCAATAACATCATATGTGTGGCGCCCAGTTAGCCGTTCACCCTAGGCCAGCGTCGCCGACTTACGCTGCAATGTCTCAGGTTCAATCCAATGGCACGTAACACCAAAAAAACTCTTATGGTGTACCGTCCATATGTCCGCAGTTGTGCAGTCTGAATATGACGGTGCGTTTCCATCAGTCGCCCTCATCTTTTGAGCCTCACTTTCAAAGCGTTGCATTAAAGTTTTTCTGGACATGGGTCCTTTTCCTCCACTGATTCCGTGAATCATTTTGCGAAAAGATGCATTCTTTACTAGTGAAAAGGTTGTACATCTGCTATGATGTACTCAAATACCAATCCATTTGGTTTTCTTTGAGAAAGTGTGGAGATGCCAAAAGTTGTTTGCTTGAGAGGAGGTGATGTGCTTAAGATGGAGTCATCTGATGATGTTTCTGGAATTTGTAGAAAGGCACTGGGATGTTTCCTCTAAAACAAAAAAAAAACAAACCAGAGATCCAGTTAGTGAATGCTACAGGAAGTACGGAGAAAAGTGATGCAAACAAATACACTTATATCAATAACATGGATATAGACAGTACCTGAAAACATTTGATCATTTTTCTGAAATGAGTAGTAGTAATTGGTTTTGTAGATAAAATAAAGGAAACATTGTCTTTTACAGGTTTTATTTTTTATATTTTTCATGCAATCATATAACATGATATATTTAAATGTGTTTAATATTTGAATTGGCATAGTTGATTTTTTTTCAACAATTTGCAAAAAGGCACACCATTAACACTTTCAGTGAGTTTTTCAATATTAGTCTTTACAGACATTACATTGATAGATCTGAAATAAGTTGACAAGTTCCTCGCTGCGCTACACTGTTTAGCAAAATAACATGGCCACAGCCAATATACGGCCGGCTGTATGCGATTAAAGCTTTCATTCTTTCCTCAAATTTACAAGAAAATTGTCACAACAAGCTAGCGTAAAACACATGGTTTGTTACCTAAACTAATTAATGTCATCTTTAAAGCAGATCACAGGCTTGGCTGAAATGGTAATCTATGGCGAAATGTCAGTAGTAAGATAAGGCAGGCTTTATGAATCGCCAATCACAAATAGTTAAATAGAATGCTAATGTTAGCTTAGCCTTAGATAACGTATTCTTGAGCTCTGCCGCATCTGCTCAGTGCCCCTACCTGGTGGTGAGCAGATCATTGGCCCTTTAGCACTGTCAAAAATGCACTAAAAGGCAAAACTATAGGCAAAAAATACAGTAGATACAAATTACTTACTTTAAGGTGTTTCTTCAGATTAGAGGTTGAGTCTTTTAATGCCGCTTGTAGGTTGTTCACAGGCAGACACAGATTACACTGCACCGTCACGTTTGACACACCCCGCTCAATTTTTTATGTAAAAATATGCTCGAATTTCCTGGACGTAAATTCATTTTTTCCATCACTTGATTTAGGTGGATTCGACTGTGGTTATAATCCCAGGCCCTCCAGTTCCTTGTCTGAATCCATACCTGACCAAGCATGTGAATGCTGTTGTGACTCTAGCTTACTAAGTTGCTAGGGAGCATGCTCGCGAGTGTTTGGGCACCGTGTTTTGCTGGAAATTATGGGATAGCCTACGCAACACTAGGCGATTGCCCCAAGTAAGTTATTTATTTATTGGGGGAAATGTGGAAAACACACAAGTATTGTAATGGTATTACAAAAGTAACTGTATTCTAAATACTCATATTTAAAATAGTAATTTTAATGGAATACAGTTACTCATAATTGGTATTCTAAATACGTAATGGTGGTACATGTATACCGTTACTCCCCAACACTGGCCAGCAGTTCAGTAAAATCCTGCTTCAGCACCTGAGATTGTTGTTTCATAACATCATTTGACCCCACATGCAGGATGAGGTTTTCCACAGTTGGGTGTCCCACCACAATTTGTGTAATTTTGCCTCTCACATCTGATACCATATCCTTGGGAAAGCACAGTACTTTTGTATGTTTTCCACACACATTTCTCACGTCTTTCACACCAAAGTCACCAACAATCAGAGTCTGAGGCCCAGCCATTTGCTTTTCTTATTGCCTTTTACTTTTTGATTTGTTTTTTGGTCTAACCTCGGCGTGTAGGGAGATTTCATTCTGATCATCAGATGTAGATCCAGAATCCTGCAGCAGTGGAGCAAACCTGTTCTGTAGTTGCATGTCCGGTTGTTGTGGAGAGGATTTGTTAGTTTTCCTTCTGATAACTGGCCATGACTGTGTCTAGCTAATGAGAGGGGTTGAGGATGTGCTTGGTCTGGATGGCAGAGCAGGCCAGCCGGTCGCATCGCTAATCTCAGCAAATTGAGCTCTGCCTGTTACTCGTCCTCCCATTTCCCTGTGAGATGATTTACTCTTGATTCTTTTTTTCCAGCATGCTGATCTTCTGTAAAAATTAGCTTTAGATCCAGAGTAACTGTAGATAAGGCTTCTGTTATTTGTTGGCCACGCTGACATGACACTAACAAGATTATAAAAGCCTTAAAAAATAGTAGTATCCAACTAAATCTACCACAAAATACAGTCCTAGTGATTGAGTATCCAGGAGCCGTTGCCCATAAATTTCTGGAGTAGAAAAATAAGAATTTTTGTAGAGAAATGCAAGCAGAGGGGAGAGCGAAGCAGCAAAGTGTCAGCAGGGGACAGCAGCGGGACACTTTTAGCCTCCAACTGTACTAAACGTGGCTTTATGAAAGAGTGGTCAATTAAAAATATGCTAAAATAAAACAGTACACACAAAGCTTGACCAGAAAATAAGAAAACTTCTCAGGGAGACTCCTTGGATATGTAAAAAAAACTTTTTTTTTCTCGTCAGATGAAAGTAAAATAGAATGTCATTCTACCACACATAACTGATTCTATGTGAAGTATTGGCAATATTCATGTCCACTCAGTATGACCCTGGAAATGTCAACAGGTAAGTAAAAGTGTGGTGGCTAGAAGGGATAGCCATGTTAGACTGGCATAGAACTGGACGGGGCAGTGGGACAGTTCTCTGTGTACAAACCAAGAGGCAACCTCCGCCTGTAAAATGTGAAGCCTATGCTGAAGTGCAAAAACATTGCAGTTCCCCCCTCATCCACTAGGGGCTGGTGCCAAAACAGAGCAAATCCCCATAGACTTTCATGTTAAAAAGACCAACTTCACAGCCGAAATAAACATGTTTAAAGCCTGGTACAAAAATCCATTTTAGGATTAATAAGTCAAGTTTACCTTCATGACAACTGTGAGGGGGTGAATTTTTATTTAACTCATCTGTTTGGATGTTATTTAATCTTGAAATTAGGCATAATTAGGGGCGTGTCCTTTTGATTGGCAGGTATCCAATATCGGCGGAAAGAAGGGCTAACAGTGTGCCTTAGCTTTAGACCGCCTACCTTCGTTAGCTGGTTAGCTACCGTTGGACGGGGTTAGCTCAGTTAGCTCTTAGCTACAGGCAGCTCAGAGTTTGATGGGTGTCAATCATCCACCCCCACCTTCAAAGTTCCCCTCTCAGCTCCACCTCTTCACTCATTTTTGGATTTTTTGAACGACTTGCATGACGCTACCAAGATGGCGATGGTGGGAACGCCCAACGAGTTTCACTTTTGCTTTTCAGAAACCTACGGGTGATGTCACGGAGGCTCCGTACATCTTATACAGTCGATGGTCCAAACACTGAGGCTATTCCAAAAAAAGGTCAAGTGTTTCCACCTGCTGCAGAAATGTAATTATTTTAAAAATGAATCCATTTTTTTCATTTATTAAATTTTTTTCATTCTTTTATTGAAAGTCTTTTGACTTTTGCTTTCATGTCTTGGTTTTATGGGTTGTCAGTGGAAGACAAGAACTCAGCTCGTCCAGCATTGTTAAAACCTGTGGGTGTGCAGATTCCCGACTTACACTCTCTGCTTTCTGGAGCACCTCCCTGCTCAACAAAGAGCACTAATGGCCACTCACACCATCTCCTTAAAGAAAAGTTTGCCCTGACGCCCTGTGGGAGGCGCTATCTCGCTGTCAGCAGGAAAACAAATAGATACGTCAGTTCTTTCACTCCTCTTCCCAACAGGCTTTAAATACTAATGACTGGGTTGTGAGGTGTTGTTTTTAGGTTTTAATCTTTTTTTTATCTATTTATATTATTGCACTTTGTCACTAGCTACGTTTACATGGAGAGCTTTTGATCCGATCAAAGGTCCAATCAGAATAAAAATGCATCATGTAAACATGGCAGCTGATTGGCCAAGATAAAGAATTTTAGTCTGATGGAGATGCTCTTCTTGTTCAAGACCCACTTCTTTACACTGGCTTTCACACATAGTTGACCTGGATGTTTGCTTAGTTTTACTTTTTATTCTGTTCTTCTATTATTTGTTTTTATTTATTCATTTGTTTTTATTGTTTTACTGTGTAGTTTTATTGTTCAGCACTTTGGGCAACTTGGGTTGCAGTAAATGTGCTATACAAGTAAACTTGAACTTGATAGTTAACTTTTGCTTGTTTGGATCTTTTATATATGCTCTAAATGACATGTCATCGCAGATAAAAATCTATCGTGTTTAACGTGCAAAACGTGTTTTCCAGGAATCCAGTAAAAATTTTACTTTTGCTTTGTTTGTTGTGCCATACACCATCATTACGTTTATGTGGATGTCATGAGACATGACGAGCAGGCCAAATAGTTAAATCATGCTTTATGACGTTTCTAACCCTGTTTCAAATAGATGTACAAAGAGAGATACAGTATAAAATGGATGACTTTTATTTTCTTTCAACTAGCAGCTCTAGCCTTAGCAACCTCATCAAAGACCTTGAACACAATTGACCAAATAGTTTTGTGGATTTAAACTACTTGGCCTCAGCTTTTAAGGATGGATCAACAGAGTTAAAGAGATTTAAAGATGCATTGCAACTGGAAATCACATTGTATTATGCTTTCATACCTCATGCTTTCAGGATATGTGGCATATTACTTCCACCTAAGCAGCTGCACCCATATAACACTTGTTTCCAAGTATTTGGAAAATGGCTTACTGTGTACAGATCAGTTCTGCACCTCTGTGCTGTCACTGCCATTGAAATCAATCTAGCAAGAGTAAAGATTAGCACATTGATTTGAAGCTGGTGAGTAATACTACTGCAGAAAGCATTCATCAAAAACCTGTAATGCAGTGGGACAGAAAAGACTGTTGATTTCTTATTTATGGCCTTATTTCTGGATCATCTCTTTCTAAGGCAGAGATGAGAGAGAGGTAGTGAGAGAACAGAGATGATGATGGAAGATGAAAGGCAGAAAAAAGGCTGTGACACAACAGAAAGGAAAAGATAACCCAAGCTCAAGAAAGATGACAGTATGAGTGGAAGTCAGAGAATCTCCTCTCTGCACCCTCCTTCCTGAGTGGATCTGCTAAGTTTCAATAAAATCCACACCACTACGGGACTTTGGTGTTTTAAGTTTGCAAATTTGTGCAGAAAGTTGGCTGCAGCTAATGCTAATGTGAGCCGTAAGCTAACAAAAGTTGCAGACAACCCCATAAAGTGATAAAAAAAAACATCTAAAATCCCCCTGGCTCCTCAGGAAAAACTCCCAATGACCACTGTGAGAGTGGAGGTGACAGAACAGATGCTGAACTACTGATAAAATTTCCTGTGGTGTTCCATGATGCGCTATGGCTGAATGATTTTGTTGCCAAATGAGTTTTTGAGACTGACCAGCTCACTTTCTCACTTGGACAACCTTCTCCTCTGGCACCACCATGACCGAGGCCAGTACGCTCAGTCTGCTGCTACAGCTGCAACAGCAGATAATCCAAGGAGGTCCCAGCCAGGCTGTTGCACATGTTTTGGCTTTGCCCATAATTAATGTTTTTATTTTGAAGTCAGTCTTTAACTCTATGTCCAATGGTTTACAAGCAGAGACACTGGTCCCTGCCATCATACCTAAAAACAATCCTCTATCTCCTAAGATGCTTTTAATTACGCAGGACAAATGTGTCTTGGTTGAAAAGGAAAATGAAAGTAGTATCCAGAAACTTATTGTTATTGTCATCTGGTGAAATCATACTGCCTTAAATATGATCTCTTCCTAAACCTAACCAACTAGTTCTTGCATCTGAAAGTATATTCATGCTCAGATGCAGATAAACAGCTGGAAGCACCAAACACCCACACAGAGAAGTATACTGTATACACATGCACAACAAATCCAGTCACAACAAACTGCAGGGGACAATTATCTGTAAATCTGTATAATTAAACAAAACTCAGAAGTTATTCTCGTCCACTGCAAGATGACAACCAGGTAAAAGGTTGTAACTGGAAGCATGCAATGGCAACCCGTTAATGGTGCAGGTCAGAATGAATGTGGTTCATCTCATGCAGTTTATCAGAAAATGAAGATTCCAAAGTACATGAAAATCTAAAGTTAAACATTAAAACTATGGTAGATGTCTCCATTTTGGAATTTGCTAATCTTGTCCTCATCTCCAACATGGCATCCCCAGGTATTTATTGGTGAACAGTACAAGTTTGACACTTATTAAACTTGGCATGTGTTTGAAATCTTTTACTGATCTTTAACTTTATTGATTCCTAAGGAAACTGTTGTGCCAGAGTACAGGAAAAAAAGACAAGCTCTTTTATTTAGTGGATCAGCTAGTAATGCTTCAGATCCAGCTGATCAGAACAGGATATATTTCATGAATTAATGATGTAAATAACGAAAGCTTTGCTTTCTCAATTAATATAGCAATAAAAACAAATTCTACAAAACACCAAGTCCAAATATCTGAAATCCTGACGCCTGTAAGAGTTTTAATCTGAGTCAATATGAGCTGTAATACACTCCTCTTAAAAGAAACACATCTGAAATGTCACATTAACATTTGTTGGACCAGAACTTATTGTTACATACATTTTTAATATGTTGACACTATAATAAATAAATATAAAACTAAAATAAAGTTAAGCTGACCTTTACCAGAATGATGTTTGCTGATAGGCTGAACGGCTGCCGCTACGTCCGCTACGTCCTCTGCAGCCTGTCTGGACTTTCTCTCTCCTTGAATGAGAGTGGCTGCTGGATCTCGGGCCGCTTGGTTAACCAAACTGTGTGAACTGGGAAGTTGATGATGGTGAAATGGTCTTTACTTTAAATTTTAGCAAAGATTGTGTCAGTAATTTGTAGTTATGCAGATTATGGTATAAATAAATTAAATATGTGACTACACACACCTGTTTTTGTTTTGTATGTTCATGAATATGTAGAATACTGGACTACAGTCAAACAACAATATACATCCTGTCTGTAGTAAAGTTCCATATTGTTATATTTCCACGAGGGCCAACATAGTATTAATACTGTAGGATTGAAGCATCCACATGACCCCTTATACAACTTTTGCATATACTCTTAAATGTGTCCCACACAGGCATCTTTGGGGGGTTTACAACCATGAAAGGACAGCTTGAGACCAAAATCTAACAATTTGACTTTTCCTCATAACCACATGTTATTGCTGCAGAAAGACATGCAGCTGTTTCTGGTAGGAGTCCTCCCTAAAACACTGCTCCCACCGAGGAGGACATTCACAACACTCAAGTTCAGCAAATAAGAATGTCAGCGGGAGATCTTCATTCAGAATTTCTGAAGTTTTTATTGGAAAATTGTCTGAAAAGTAACTACAAACAGGATATTTGTACTTTCAAGGACATTGCAGCCAAAATCCCATATTTACCAGCATATGAGTGGTGCTGGTGTGAATGGGGAAGGATTTATAATCCTTGTCCTGACAGGAAGAAAAATCCTTGTCCCCCCGTTTAACTCCCGTCCCTTTCAGTCGTGTCTTGAAGATGACCCCTCTCTCTTCTGATATTAGTTTGCAGACTTTTGCTGGCTCAGTGAGCCATGAAAAATAGCCTGCAGCAGTTAGATTTGACTTGTTCTTCTCATCCTTTAATGAAAATGCCAACTTCTCCAGGATGTGTTTGGGTCTGAATCTGATACTAAATATGACAACAACACACTGAGCAACCTTAGAAACAAAGGTTATTGAACCAGCAGTTGTTTGGGGGCATATGTGAACAATCTGATGTCTGTGCGGGGAAGTAAAGAAGAGGGACCAATGAGGCAGAGTTAAAGTCATGCTGCTGACTTGTGATAGTATCACAAGAAGAAAAAACCTCTGCATGGTCTCTTTAAAACATTTACTTATATTGTGCTGCAGTTTTCAAGTCATTATGCAGAACGCAGTCATGATTTTGCAGAAACCTAAAACTAGACGGTATAAATGATAATTTAATTCATGACTATTGCAGAACTTTGATATATGAAAGGGTTTTTATCAAAGACACATGCCAAGAACACCTAAACATCAGCAATGACGGCTGGTTATAACAAGCAGATATTTCTTTTCTCCAGCTTACAGCAAACCAGAGTAATGATGATGGCTGAATGAATGAGACAGGGAAAGTATGAGAGATACTCTGTACCAAACACAAGACAAGAATGAAAATAATCCTTTTTTTTCCTTCTCATGTCTACGACACGAAGGTAGAATTACAGCGGTAAACATGACGGATGCACTCACACTGCAGCTGATGAGCAGATGCAGTGTGATGCAGGATCTGCTGTGTGGTTGGTGTTTCAGACAGCAGAGGGCTCTGCTATGACGCGCTATCTTTGCTTTTCCCCCCTCTCTCTCTCTCTCTCTCGCTCTTTCTCACACACACACAAACATAGAAGCTACAGTGTATCCTCAATGACGCACGGTCGACACAGACTCAGCCAACTCCTGTCCTATCCAGATTGGTAGCATCATTTGCAAGACACTGTAAATAAATGCATGTCTACATCCAGAGTGGCAGTGTTGCCTTCCGAGCAGCGATGCACTTACACACCCACACATCCCCACGGGCGCATGTACTCAGATGAAACTGGTGAGAAAATGAAATGATGATGGTCAGATGGGTGGATGGAGGAGGTAAAGCAGGCGATGAAGAACATTTTCTCTGTTTCGTCTAGTGAAGTGGAAATTCTGTCTGAATCTCCTCGGCCTGCTTGGCTGTGCTCCCCCCTCAGGGCTCGTGGAGAGATGTAGAGATCCAGGTCTCATTCAGGAAGCCTGGGCCAAAATAGGCCTCATGAATAAACCATAGACTATGTAGTTAAGTTATGTAACGGCAGCACATGAATAGATGCAGCTCTGTGAAGTACAGTAGGAGGAGTGATATTTAACTTCTCTTCTCAAGCTGTGCTGAAGTGCATAAACAAACTGAGTACACATGCATAGCTTCTAAAGTGGTAAAGTGGTACTCTAAAATAAATGTATAACATAAATGTCTGCTCTGCTGCTAAGGTTAGCTGAGGATATGCAGTATCATTCACCCTAATCAGAAGAAAATCTCACATTCTGAGGGAAACTTTCCAGCATGTTCAGCATGAACAGCTACAGCTAAACTAGCCTTAAAGCTAAAACACTCAAAATCTGAATTAACCAGCTCTAAACCAACAGCATGAGAGCAGTGTAACTGTTCCAGTGTTTTAGGGAATCTTCTGGCATAAATAAATCAGTCTTTAATATCTTTTTATTCGTGGAGAATTATATGAAAGAAAGACCCTAACCCTTTTCCCTGTGCTAAATACACCATTTATATGTGGACATGACACATGTAATCCAACATATAACAAGGTGCTATAGTGGCCCAGAGGGGACAAACCAAACCAAAGATGTAAAGCAAGCTGTCTGATTGGCCAGACAGGGTGAGGCCCCGCGGGGCTCTAGATGAACCATTCTGCTCAGCAGCCATGGTGGTTGATGGATTCGTAATTCATCAGAATTTCCACATTTTTTCAGGAAAAACAAAACAGATTTTAAGTTTAACTGAATGTAATTTAATCATTTTTAATCCAAACCAATTCATTGTGATCCAATCAGGATTCATTCAAGTCAGTTCATAAAAGAATAATATCCTTGCAAAGGAAAACAATGTCCATCAGGAATACGTGTTCTTTCAGGACTCTTTTACTGCAACCATTATTACTTTTAACAAATTTAAAATGATCAACTTTAAACTTCAGCTTTGCAGAGTTTTCATGCTTCACCATGGAGCAAGCAGATCAGGTCATCAGGGTCAGGTCTACTTTCTGTTCCCAGAGTCAGAACTAGACGTGAAGAGGCAGCGTTCAGCTTTTCTGCTCCTCACATGTGGAACAAACTCCCAGAAAACTGCAGGTCTGCTGACTCAGCAGTTTTACATCAGGGCTAAAACTTTCCTATTTGCTGCCTTTCATCAGAACAGCTGTTATCTCCACACTGGACTTTTATTTATGGTTGTCTGGTAGCCTGAGGGTTCGATTCTTGGCCTGTCGAGCTAATGTCGAGGTGTCCCTGAGCAAGACACCGAACCCCACATTGCTCCTGATGGGTTGTGGTTGAGCTTCTTGCATGGCAGCTTCCGCTATCAGTGTGTGAATGTGTGTGTGAATGTGCTGTATGATGTAAAGCGCTTTAAATCGTACAGGTACAGTAAAAAGTGCTATATAAATACAGACCATTTACCAATTTTTACAATTTTATTGAGTTTTACTTATTTTATTTTAACTTTTTCTGCTTTTATTTAATTTCTTTAATTTCTTTTTTAGTGTTGCTTCCTGCTGTAATGCTTTTAGAGGAGGAAACAGACCAGAGTGAGTTTGCAGACCAACTTAGACAACGTTCCAACTTGGTAAATAATGCTGATATGTGGCCTTCATTTGACTTCAGTTGATAATTGGCTATTAAAATGATTCCTAGTATAGATATGATGATTCATAAATATTCAAAAATGGTTATCTTTCCTAGTAATTAAATGGCAGGAATACAGCTGCAAAGTTTGGCTGTAAAACATGTGTCCAGAGGATGATGCGACATTTTGTTTCATACACAGATCGTTTCCTAAATGGTTTTTACTGCAAGAAATATTATCCACCATTCATCTGATCGTTAAATGTGTATCAAGCAAGTAAGTCTATCCTAAATGGTTTTTATGATATTATCCCTCTGTATTAAGCAGTAAGTGTGGTGGAGTAGGTTTTTCTTACTCCAAACTCCTCGCTCCCCAATTGAAGGCACAAGGTGTAGAATATGGCAGTAATCCCTCCTCATTTTGGGATGTACTGGTAAGACTGCTTTCACCCGTCAGCCGGAGCGGGACATTAATCTGCATCATATGATTGTTGTGTTTTCCTTTTATTTTTTAGACTCGTGAAGTAGCGTGTCCTACGCTATACTGTGCGTGAGAGGTTTTGTCTCCGCTTGTTTTCATTGATTCATCGGCCCTCCGTATGATCTGAATCCCGGCATATAGGGTTGTTTTGGGAAATTGTCAGTTTTTATGTTTTATTAATTGTTTTAAAAGAAATTTAAATAAAATGTCATTTTTATGGGAATCCACCTGCCAAGGTGCATTTTATTTGAACCTACCTTTTTTAGGTTTACTGGGTTTTAACTGTCATCCTCTTCTTTTTTGTTTAGAAATTATTGCTTTTTTCGCCTTACCAACACCACCCGCCACAAAAGGTAATCAAGACAGAAAGACAGACGACGACCTGTTTAATATTAAATGTAACATTGCCGTTGGTCGTGATACTTCATAAAGATACTGTTATGTCCATGGTGGTGTTTGAAGGACGGAGATTTAATGTTTGTGGACTCTGACCACTGCTGGTTGGGACGTTGGAGGACGACAAAATGTTGCTCCATTCTTGTCTCAACTGGACTGACGGAGCCCAACAAGCCTGCACCTGCTTTCACAGCGATGCACCGTCACAGATGCGTCTGCAGCCGGCGTCTGAGTTTCTGAGTTTAAACACATCATTAGTAAGAGATGGCTAATCTGGATGTTTAATCCCAGAATATTTTATTTTATTTACAATTAGATAAAGGCAACATAAATGAAGAAGAAAATAAAGAAAAGAAAAAAAGACTGAAATAAAATAAGTTACCGTTAAAATTTTAATAAAATGAATAACGAAAAATAAAAAATAAATATAAAAAGTACATCAATAATCAAAAATAAATAGAAATAAATCAATAAAATAAAAATGAAAAAAGAATGGAAATAATTTGTTGCAAATTTGCAAAAGTCACCATCAAGCTGTAAACAATCTGTACACTAAATGATTCTTAACATGGACAAAACAAAATAAAAATACCTGAAAATAAAAAAAGTTAAATGATTAAATAAGTCAGTCGAAGATCTGAACAACCCAACAGTGTTTCCCATCCGGACAGACTCTGCAGCTCCTTCCTGTTCAAGCCTGTTCCGTCTGAGCCATTTGGACACGTCAGCAATCTTCTGTACGTCCATCTCACTGGACATGAGTAGCTTTTATTACAAAATAAATACATACAGGCCAAATTTTACCTGCCCCAGACACCCTACAAAGTTAGAAACTACACTCTGCATGGTCACATGTCCTAGAGAGCCATCATATCTGTCCAGAGAGGCCTCGACTGCAAGGACAGGGATCCTTAAAATCCAGGACCTGAGGGACTCTTTGAAAAGTCTTTTGTCACTGATGTCTGATTTAGGGTGTTTCTGTGAAGTTTCAGTATCTCACATGACAGAGAAGATATAAAATGTTTTAGTTCTATTGTCGAACCCTGCAAACTCTGTCAGAGGGAAGGTAGCCATCTTTCCTCCCACTCAACAACATGACTTAGTGAGATTGTAATCGCAGCAGGGCTGAAATAGACTCCAGGACCCACAGAAAAGAAGATTAAACATTGCGAAGAGAAGTTGAACTGCAGTTCAGCTGTTAGCTCCAGCACTCTTCAGAAAATGTCTCCAGGCCAAGAGCAAATCACTATTCTGTGCTAAAGAAGAGCTTTTATTAACAATCACAGTTCAAGGTTTAAATGTGTTTGCAGATAAACACCAAAATGGTAATTAGACATGTCAGAGAGGAGGCGCGGTGCTGGGTTTATTGTAACAAGGAGAGGAACTGCAGTGGCAGCCTTCAACTTCTATTATGCTGAGACAACTCTGAAAATATTAACTTCTTTTTAATTCCCTTTTGGATTCAAGGAGGCACCTCCTGCTGCCCTTTACTGCATTAAATAAATAAGTTAGAGATTTTTTTTCCTACTTTTTTGTTTTTCAAGATTTATTGCACACACTAAAATACATCCTGACCTGACTGATCTTACAATAAAATGAAACATGAAGCCACTTCATGGCTTACTTTTTCTGTTTTTTCATATGTCCAAAAATGTTTTCTCTTACCATCTTCATTATTTAGAAAAGAAATTACACAAAAAGGAAAGGTTTCTGCAATCAGCACAACCCCTTTCTTAACTAGACCCCCCTGTATAGGAGGCAGCATGAGATCCATGCAATGCAAAAGATGTTTGCAGACACCAGGAAGCAACAATGCGCTGCTGTCGAGCGTAAACCACCTATGTCCAAAACTGTTATTTTTCAAGAAATGAATGAAACTGTATGGTTTTTGTACAATTGGACATAACATCATTAAACTTGGCATTGTGTTTTACATCATATACCTTTAGTTAAATATTTGTAAAACTACAGAAAGACATAAAGGGCGACCAATAGTACTCATTTATGAAGAAAAAAAAAATCACCAATTTTGGAGATAGGAGGTTTTGGCTGACAGCAACGAATGCTAACATGCAGCAAAGCAACGTGATGGGAGAAACTCAGCTAAAAAACTACCAAGCACTGGCATCCAAACCAAACACAGTTCAAACCCCAGCAGTTCTATGGGAATGTAGAAAACCATGAAAACATCTCTGTCCACTGTAGAGCTTCTGCTAATTTCTCCACACAAACAAGGAGTCACATGACAGCAGAGACGCTGCTGGTTACAGAGACGTCTGTCTCATCACGGTGGGACAGAAACTCTGGAGCTAGCAGCCAGAACCAGAAACCAGGTTTTACTGCTGCTGTTTGTGGTGAAAAGTTTGATTCCTGCTCTAAAAACTGCTAATGTTTCTTCTATGACTCTGCCTTTGTTTGAAATCAATCATGAATTGCATTTTTGCGCCTTGGGATGGAGAGAAACATCCTTTTCGATTTCTGTGTATGTACCACATACAGCAAAAAAAAACTTGAATCTTGAATCTAAACAATGGCGTAATACAATTTGTCATGTGATGTTCATCTGAAGTTGTACCAAAGTTCAAGATTGGGTAAGGTAGAGATATATATTTATTTTCTATTATAATGTTCTGGAAGGGGCTGCATGATGGTTTGGGGTTTAGTACCATTACCTCACAGCTAGAAGTATCCTGGGTGGAACCTTGGCTGAAGCCCTTCTGTGAAGAGTTTACATGTTCTCTGAGTACTCTGGCTTCTTTCCACAGTCCAAAAACAGTGAAACAAAATTTGCCCTGAAGAGGGTGTAAGTGTGAAAGGTCCTCTGTCTCTCTATGATAGACTGGGTACATGTCCATGGTGTACCCCAGTCGGGACAGACCCCAGCCCTCCATGACCCTAAATTGTGTTCAGCATGTTTAGAAATTGGATGGCTCTTCTGATAGGCAGACTGGATCTCTGGGTCGGGCACCAGTAAGCAGGTAAGGGGCGTCTCGACCGGAGACCCCCTCGGGAACAGAAATCGAGCTGTGGACAACCATGGTACTGACACAGGGGAAGAAGACCTGGACACCGTCATGGGACGCTGAAGAGCTGGGCAGGACCTCGGAGCAGACGTGGGGTGCTGAGGCAGTGGAGCTGGAGGCGAAACTGGAGACGTAGGCCTGGGAGCTGGTGGCGGCAACCGTGACAGTGCAGCTGATGGCGTCA
>JBAGKM010000017.1:32372788-32385544 GCA_037177155.1 Melanotaenia catherinae | reverse complement strand
ATGAAGACACATACATGTATACACACAAACATGCATTCATATAAGCTGACAGTTTGCTTTGTATATTTCTATAAAATTGCTCATAAACTGCTTATAAACATAAATAAGACAATACACATAACTATAATAAATAGTAACTTAATTCCCAAATAGTCCTGTTTATCCAAATGTCCTTTTACTGTACCTAATAGCAAAGTTAAATCCACAAGAAGGATTAAAAACTAAATAGAGGCAAGTAGTTGCAAATCCTCTTAAATGTACATTTAAACCTTATTTTAAATTGGTGTGTGTTTGCACATAGTTTCAGGTCAATAATTTTACCCCATAGAATTATTACAATGTCCAATGGGTGTTTGTGCACTATGAATTTTGAAATGAAGTTTTCTCCTTTAAATGGTAAGCCCCATCCTGAACACAGAACAATTTTTGGCTGTTTCCTGGTGTGAATTGTTTGTGGCCTTAAATATTATCTGTGCTGTTTAATAGTCTACCATATCTAGAAACTTTAATGATTTTGACCGTAAGTATAACAAGTTAGTGTGTTCCCGATAGCAAACATTATCAGGCTCAAGCCTCAATTCCTGTACATTTTCCAAACATTTATACAATATCAAAAATTTCCTATTTCTAACATTTCAGTAGTTTCTTGTCATGGTAAAAGCCATCAGAAAAGCATGTGATCTGGGGCTTAAAAACATTAGCAACTGTTTAGGCTGGAATAGCTGACATCAAGGAGTTTTATTCAGTGTTTAAAAAGCTCAAGAACTGTTTTAGTTGAGTGTAAATGACTGACCTGGCTGATCTCTCCGCAGGGCCGCCCACTGTACCTGCAGTCATCCAGAAACGTGTCTGTCAATATAGTCAACAGCAACAACCAGCTGCTCACACAGCTCGTCACAGGTAAGACTCAGCAGCAGGAACACAATCTGCTTTCATTTTCTTTACTTTCATCTCTGTGTGACACAAGGATTTCAGAAACATAAGTTCTTAAAGTATCTGTACACTGTAAAATATAACATTAGTTTTAATAAAATACATCTTGTGGATAAACCCTAATTTCAATCTAGTTAGTAATATTAATCTTGGACTTTGGAGGGCAAAATGAATAAATTAATATACGTAAGTTGAATTAGTTTAATTAAGATGAGAACATGAAAAACGAGGATGGTGGGAGCAGGATTTCCCTCAAAACTGTTCACTGCTTTTAACAACAAATTAGAGATAATTCACAATAAAAAGTTACACTTTTAGCAGCTTTGCAGTAGTTGAAAGTACTCAGTACTTTTTTTTATAAGTACTTTTGTTGTTTTTATTTAATTAACTGAATTGATCAAAATTTCAAATGACTGAAAAGTTCCTGACTGATTGATCTGGTTGCAGTAAACTCTATGGTCATGCCCATTTTCCAATCATCCAAGTTAAAACAGTCTCATGTTTTCGCTTGTTTAGTTTTCTTTTATCATATTGTTTTGTATTATTTAGGAATAATAAAATCTCCATCCCCAGATCTCCTGGTATAAGGAAACCAGTTCTCATCTAAGCAGACAGGACAACATGTTCTGGTCTCCATAGTTACGTCCTCAGCAATATTCCAACTTTCACTATACTTCACTGCATAAACAAAATGTTCTAGACATGAAATACAGTTTATTTGTTAGAAGATTGATGATGAAAATTAAGGATTTATAAATAATGTTTGTGTAATGTGACTGTTCTGAAGTTACTGGGCATCGCTGTGTTTGAAACCAGTTATTTAGGCAGCTGCTGTTGTGGTCTGATATTAGTTCAGCAGAAACCTGCCACACCAAGTTCCTGATGCAAAACAAGAACGATATTGAGTCCATCATTTACTCTAAGCAAGGTTAACTTAAAATCATTATGTGTTGAAAATATAGCCAAGATTTTGTGAAGTACCTCTACAAACTCGAATGACTTTAGTTATTTCTACTCAGTCACACAAGTTGACGAAACTTTTTTTTTTTGAAGCAACGAGTTTGCTTTTTTTTTTATAGTAAAGCCAACCGGTTAGATTTTACAGACCTGTCATAGACACGAACAGCTAGGTTATGTATTTATTTATTTCCCCATTATAATTTCTTCAAAATTATCGCAAGAATTTCTACACTTTTAACACTCAAAGAATCTTGACTGAGGGACAAAATTAAAGCTTAAAGACTACAGATAAAAACAGGTAATAGAGACCTGTGTTGGAATATTTCAAATTTTGCAATTCAAAGTAATTTTCCCACCTTTTTTGTGCCAATAGTCTTTATGAAGGCAATTTCTTCTTTACATTCCCCCTTTCTGCACCTGTCACAGTATTATGGAGTCGACAGTCTTTGAGTGGAACTCACTCTGTGTAAACATGCTCGGGAAGTGTCTCTCACATTAGACAAGTGAGCTGACATTTGCCTTCTGGGTCTGACGACGAGACAGGCGAAGCATGCTCAGATTCATTCAGGTATAGGTTTTAACATCACATCTCAAATGGAGAGTGACAGAATCAATTGCTTTGGTGTCAGTCAGTCATCCCAGTCAGTGACCAGTGTTTTCAGTGGCTGTGTGAGACAAAGCTATTTTAGTTAGAAGTTGTCTGCATTTTCCTGCTTGGCATGACACAAGTCATTGGTTTTGGCAGCTTGTATCCAACATTTTTCTAACTTAAATTGTGGTGGGAATTTTTTATCCACTAAAAGGTTACAATTAATCCTATTTCATCAGGATTTCTGTAGTTTGTTTTTTGGGGGTTTGTTTTGTATTGCTAAAAATATATATCTTACATCTGCCTAGATCAGGGCTACTCGGTTCTCCCAGTTCTTGGTATTCAATGTTTCCCTGAATTAAATGAAATGGGGCATATGAGGTTCTGCCAAAATGACTCTTTAATTTGAGTGTGTTGGAGCAGGGAAACACTGAAAACCTGCAGGGCTGCAGGTTAGTAGGACCAAATCGAGTAGTCTCAAAAAACCCCCATTCACTATCTGAAGAGAAGAATAGCATTGCATACCCCAAAACTACTAGGTACCTTGCCTCTGCAAATTGAGCAGGTAGTGCCAAGCGGCAGGACCAATGAGAGATTGCCTGACATTGTACTGATGACACTAAAATTTTATTGTAGTCTGGACTTTAAGGGCTCGAATATACTTGCTGTTAGCAACATCTCTGCGTAAGTATCATGGCTGCTACACATCCCTAGCATTTGTTTTGGACGTAGGCCACTAGCGTGTTGCATGCTTGAGTTGCAATATTGACTTGAACACTCATGGCGCTCATGCGAACAAAATGAAAGGTCCGATGTAAACACAATGGCAGATAGTTTCAAAAACCTTCTCTTGGATCTTGTCCACAACTGCTGTCATTGTTGGATTGACCTTTACACTATTTCAAAGTCCAAGTGTTGTGTACTCCCCCTAGCTGTGACCTTTAGTATTAAGCGTTGTTGCCGCACTCTGCTCCCGCCATTTGCAGCATGTATAAGCACAAACATAGCCAAACGTCAACGTGTAAGCTTGCATTCACAGCAAGTATATCCTTGCCCTAAAAAGGAAAGTAAAGACAGATCTACAAATTCCCAGTCCAAGAGGCCCAATCCCATCTCCCTCCCTTCTTCCCAACCACTTGATTGAAACCCTTGATTCTGCATGTTGATATGCAGGTGTCTTTTCTTTGTCCCAATATCTCTGTTTTACAGAGATGAAGTATCAGTTATATGTTAGAGATTAAGAAGTAGTGGTAATCTTTCATTCACATGGCAAAACTGACACTATGTCTCCAGTAGAAATGGGGGAACTTTACTTTTGCAAAACAAAGGAGTAGGGCCAAGGAAACTAACTAGTATTGAAGCTTTCATTAACTAATGTCATGGTAATGGTCATCTAGTCCCAAAAGACCCCCATTCACTATCTGAAGAGATGAATGTCATTTCATACACCAAAACTACCAGGTACCTTGCCTCTGCAAATTGAGCAGGTAGCGCCAAGCGGCAGGTCCAGCGAGAGAAATTAGTCTTAGGCTTTTTACAAACTAATGTCATGGTGATCTAGCCATCTAGCCTAAAAACATCCCTATTTACTAACTGAAGGGTTAAAGGGTGCAATCGCCCACCTTCATCAGTTAACCAATGTGTGTCTCAACTGTAAATCATTTAGGATGGAATAAGCTGCTAAATGAATAGGTTTTATTTTGCTTAATGAATGGAGTGCAGTCTGATTAAAATTTAATCCAATTTTCAGTCCTCTGACTGTCCAAATATTCTTTAAGCAAACCGCATGTTCTTTTTTTTGAAAGCAGAGACTATTATTTATTTATTTTTTTTATATATTACCTAATATTTGTCCTGAAGGTAAGCTCATAAACTATAGTATTAACCAATGATTGATCAGGATTAGCTAATTAGACCTCATTGCAGCCGTGGTTCATGTTCTGCCCCGTAGTTAGCTAACTCTTTTTGGGTACATGTCTTCTAGGTACCCCCAGAATGGAATAAGTCTGGATTGTTTTGGTGCTTATTAAACATCCTGCTTGTGGAATGATTGGTTGGTTGAGAAGTCCTGGGATTCCCTACAAAATCTGTTTTCATGTTGATTGATGTAATCCTCACTCATTTAGACTCATTTATGCTCCCTTTATATAAATAGGTGTGTCCATTTCAAGCATTACTGCCCTCAAATTTTCATGTGTCCCTTATGTTGTTGTGGTTGTTGGCCAATAAATCCAGAGGGGGCAGTTCAGAGTTCATCTAAGAATTACATTCCCTGGCAGAGACATAAAAGGAGGCAGCACAGTAGACGGCGATGGTCCGTGCGGCCATCAAATGCATTTTGTTGTCTTCTTGTTTGTTTGTTTTTTTGGGTCGCACATCAGCTACACTGCTCAACACTACCCCATGGTTTCTAGTGGTAATACTCGGTTTGCTCTGTCAGGAAAACACATCCCTGAGGGCCCGGACAACAGATAAAATGATATGTTTAAATGATGCAGAAGATGGACGAAATGGTCCAGATCCATCTTTTGTGAAGAGCATAAATGAGCCTTTCAAAAGGTGGTTTTTGTAACCTTTTAAATTTTAAACAGCTCTTATTCTTTGGATGAAACACATTTATATTGCACCTTCTTGTTGTGATGCATGTTCACCTTTTTCTGTCTGCTTTCTGCACTTTATTCTATAACAAGAGCTGCTGTAACAAGTGAATTTCTCCACTGTGAGATTAATAAAGTCTAATCTAATCTAATCTTATAAACCCTTTCTTTGTCATTAAAAGTTTCAACCTGCTGAAGATGCATGAGACTTACACTGGTGCTCAGGGCTCTCAATGAACTTGTCTGAACAGCAGCTATTGTTGCTGGTAGTTTCCTAAAGTAAGCAGCTAGTCAAATTTCCATTTCATTTCATTTTCAGCGATAATAATCCAGTTTATTTTTGCTACGGAATTAATCATTTGTGTTTAATTTTAATCTGCACTTGGGAAATAGTGTATTAATGAAATGATGAGCCATGTCACTTCACACTGAAAAGATGACATCAACTTTTACTCCAAACCTAAACTTCTGCTACGCCAAATAAATAAGGAAAAAATAAAAATGCTTAGAAAATGTGTAACAGTTATTCTCCAGTACGGTTCAGCAGGTCTTGCTTCCCATGATGGCCTGTTTTTGACCCGACGTGAACTTCAGTCTCTGCATCAAAGTCCTCCACTTCTCAAAATAATCCCTCAGGCTGTTGCACTGGAATCTGCCTTTGTCCCGAGTTTGGTCTTAAAAAGAGTCAAACCTAATGACCTGAATGAAAGCCAGCCATGACCCTTTATCACCCACCCACCACACAAACACAGAGCACAGAGGAAGATTTGATCGCAGCAACGGAGAAAAATGTCTGACAGCCGTCACTCCCGCCAGTCACCCTCACCTCTTCTGTTGCACAGTCCAATAGAAACCAATTTGTTTACTGGGATAGGAAATGGCTGAGGAGGCATAGTCACACCAAATCCTTCCGGTGTTGGTTTTATACCAAATGAGCTGCAGGGAGCGAGGACCCGACAGCGAAGAGGCAGAGAGGAACGAAGAAATAAAAACTGCTTAATTGGCTGGAGAAGAAAACCAGAGCAAAGAGATGTTTTGGTTACTAATTCTGCCTCAGTGCTTATTGCCATTCAATCCTGGGGTGGGAAGACCAAACAGCATGAAGGAAAGACGGCCTTGTTATAGTCTGCTGAACAGGAGAAAGGGGAAATTCAGAGAATATCAAGTAAAAAAGTCCATCTCTGGTTCAGGCGTGCATGCTTCTGCTGCCTGTTCTTTTCCTTTTACCTATTGAATAAAGAACTTTAATTTGCATTAATAGGAACTTTCCTTTTAAACTGTTTCTAGTATTTTCCTTCCTGTGTGGGAGGAGAGTTTTACTCCACAAATACCAACCACTGGATCACCAAAATACTCTGACAATGTCAGACTGGAGAAAGCCTTCTCTTATCATTTCAGCTGGGAAAAGTAACAACTCATATACTCAGAGATAACATCTTTAAATGCACATTGGTTGTCCTTTTATTGAAGAAAATGTTAAAACCATTTCCCACTGAGTTCCAGGAAATGTCCCTTTAAGATGTGCACAGATGGTGAAATATGATTTGTTTATTAAATAAGAAAGAAATCAACACAGGTGATGCCATAAGTTGGTCTTTTTATTGTAGCTGTTATTTTCTTTGATTCATATCTACTTATCAATTTATTATATTTATTCAATGAATCAAAAACAGTATTGTGTCCTGTGGGGTAACATGGAAATTAAGTCCCTGCTCAATCACTGAGGACATCTAGCAGCTAAACCAGGATGGACAACTCTGGTCCTGGAGGGCTGCAGTTCTGCAGGTTTTAATGTTTCCCTGCTCCAGCACACCTGGTTCAGTCTAAATGGATCCTATCAACAAGTTCTGCCCAGGCATGCTGAGCCATTAATCTGCTTCAGGTGCTGCAGCAGCAAACATCCAAAACTTGCAGGACCGCGGCCCTCCAGAACCAACTTTGCCCATGCCTGAGCTAAGATCACACAATCAAACTTATTTTCACAAAATTTTCAAAATGGCACTTTACCCAACAATTATAACATAAGATGATGAGTCTGTTAGAGCAGAAAAATCATGTGATTATATGAAAGTAGTATCATTTAAAGGGTCATTTTATCTATGCTAATGGAACAGGATCTGTCATCATTTACTCAAATGACACTGAGTGTGAAAGTCCATTTATGTTTGCACTGAGGCTCCGCCTTCGTGTCTCCAGTAGATGATTCAGGTTATTCAACCACTGCAGACAGTCCTGCAAAAAGCTCACAGCTCACAGCTTTGGAGATGATGCAAAAACAAGAACAAAAAATAATAAAGAAGCAGCATGACAGACAGACAACAGGTGGACATTCTTCACCGAGTTTCACTTAATCACAGAGCAGATCCGGCACTTCTTCTTCTTCTTCTGCCCTTTCCAAACAGCAGCAGCATTATCAAGAGCAGCTCCCGTTTTTCTAAGACTGAGACATAAAATCCCTTTCTGTGATCCGGCATCGTGCCTTCTGAACTGTAGTGTTAACGAAGTTTTTCCAAGGTTTACAAATTTAAATAAGAAGATGTATAAAGTTGATTATAAATGGTTTCCGTTGAACGGGCTGCATCAAATAACCAGGAACTGGTGAAGATTATAATTCTATTTTTCACAAAATTCCCCATTTTTCCAAACTTCTGAGCTTTTCTTTTCTGTGGAAATGGCTCTAAATGTGCATATTCTTTTCACTGTACACAGACATGTGTTGGTATATTAGTAAATTACTTTCTTTTTGTCTGTTCGCTGAAAAGTCAGGCCAGTGATCTAAGTACACGTCCTGCACTCGTCTGTCCTGGTGGGATTGTTGGGGAGAATGCAGTCTGCTTCTCCCAGATGGTAAGATGTGCTTTGGTTCTGTTTCTCACCAAACTAGAAGACTTTAAGAGCGTCCACCAGCTTTTCTGTCCTTGTATAAATTCATGAGCGGAACCATCGTTACTGTGCTTATAGAAGTGGAGAGGAAATGTTGTTATGTTGACCTCACCTTGACGCCCACTCCACATTGTGGATTCCTCCCACTAATTATGTAGAAAGCCTCTCATCTACACTGCACCTGCTGGTTCGGACTGGAAGATGATTGTTAAGAAAATTACAAGCCTGTTGGTGACTGGTCTGCACTGCTGCAGTGGCTGGCTGTCTCACCGTATGTCTGAGTTTGTATGAACCTGAGTGGGTTTAGGGCATCATGCATGTTGTCCTGTGTACATAAACACATGCACGTTAGATTAATGCACGGCTTTGTGTTCTTACAATCTGAGTATTTCAGACATGTTAGTGAAAGAAATTTGAGATGAGATTTTCTTTTCCCTGGCTTATAAGGTGGACTTTCATTTTTTTTTTTTAACACTAAACCACAACTGTCAAATTACTATGTCTTAGTAAATACGATAAACTTTTCTTTTTTTTTCATATTTGTTTGTTCCCTTTTTATTCATTATCCCTGGAGGAAATTCATACTTATGGGAATCTCTTTTATTCGAGTGTAATGAGTACAGACTTTGACTATATATAAGTAATTGCCAGGTTAAGCATATGTTATGTTTTTCTTCTTTTTTTCTTCTATCTCCATTTGATATTTTACCTGCTGAGGAAGAATCCCTAAAGGCAAATTCTCTATTTTCAGTTCTCTCGTGGGCATAGTCAGGCAGTGAGACACAGATGTTCAAATTCCCCACTGGACTCTATTCTTACTCTCTTGCACATCGAAGCAACACACAAAGACCGTCTTTGGGAGTAGAAATTGGCTTGAGAAAACCATTAATTATGCCAATGAAATTAAGCAAACATGTTCCACATAAGCCACATCTCAATCTATCACCATGTTAAAAAAACAGGACTGAGGCTCAGCTCTATAAACACCATTTACACCATCCTCTCAAATGAGCCTGCAGCGCTGCATTCAGGTGCATTCATGACTGAGTGAGAAGTAAAATGGCATATAGAGAAGTCCATTATCTATGCATGGAGTGGATTCACACATCCAAGTGATGGAGGCTTTAATAAGTAATTAAACTAGACAAACTAAAAACCGCAGAAAAAGTGAAAAGCTGCCCAGTGAGAAGTGAGAAGTGAGAAGTTTGCACATTTCCTTTGGTAAACATGTTAAAGTGGAAAAGGAGTGCAGAACCTCTCTCAGTGCTTTCCTTCATGTGTCTACAGTACATCTTCCTGTTTGCATCTCTGCACCATAAACTGTAAAGCAGTGTGTGACAATACAAACACCTCATTCTGTCACTGTCTAGCAGACTCATTGGACCGCCTTGTTATCCAACTCAAATAGTGAGACTAAAAGAAACCACAGCACATTTCCATAATGTTATTGACTGAATGCTGAGACGAGACGCTGCCTGGAACACGCACACTTACCGTGCTATTTGCATGTCTATTACCTCTGAAAACCGCAGTTCCTGACACGAGCCAAGGAGAGCCAATTTGAAGCTCTGGTGCACAGCCAACCTTCCCCAGCCATCCACTTGCAAACACTAGCACACATGAATCACAGTGAAAACTGGAAAGGAAGATATTTTAGGACACAGGAAGTGGAGTATTGAAGGCCAACTGTGTCCTTTAGTGGGTTAAACACACACACTTGACATGCATGATGGATCAGCTGAAAAATAGGCTGGAAAGCAAAGTTCTGCTTGGCTGGTGTGAGGAATTTCAAACAGGATGCACCTGTCCATCTCTCCAGGATGATGTCAGTTTCCAGCGGCTGAGTTTCTATTGTAAAAAGAAGATAATGGGAATTCGTATGACACAGGTGGCAGGTTTAGGTGTTGTGACAGCACGAGGAGATTATGTAAGGTGGATCCTGATGGCTCAGAGGGCTAAACCTGCACTTACAGCACGATTAAAGAACATTAATTAAACTGTACATTTGTAGCCAACATGCCTGGTGTTAGGACCTTAATGTTGAGTTGTAATGAAATGAGAACTCTGTAATATTTCTACCTCACACATCATTTTGGACCCTTATGGCTCTATAGGTGGCCCAGTTTTGGGTTTCAGCCGCTGTCCTGCATCAAGACCAACTACAAGACAGATGCAGCCCCTGGTACCTTACTTTAAAGATGTGTCTGTTGCATCATTATGTACTATTGAAACTTGATGTTATGAGAAATGAATCTGATGATGTACCCTCTACTAGCCCCTCCCTTACGCAGCGCCGGCATGTCGGCCTCAAGGCTGGCTCAACTCTGAATGAGCCTGTAATTTAGAAAATGAAATACATGCTGTTTTGAGAAAAGACTGGTGACTGAGACCATAAACCCACTAGAAAAGCCTTTACTGAGGTAATAACTCCCGTGACAGGGAGGAGGAGGAGGGAGGCTTCTCCAGTCAGACATGAGTGGGGTCACTCTGTAGTTGTTCGTCTTGTAGTTCATCAGTAAAAATGCAGTAAAAAAAAAAAAAAAACAAACAAAAAAAAACTTCATCCAACATTTTTACATGTGGTCATTTAAAATGTTTCCACACATTTCAGAGCTTTGTGATCTAAGAAATTGAACCACAGCTGAATCCCACCTGTGCTAACAGCTAACCGTGACAGCTTCCTTCCCCCAAAGCTGGATATAGTCAACAGAAAACAGCTCACACCTGACCCTAATGGATGTGGATGGAAAAATAAGAAATACTAGTTTTAAACTAGTTGAGGGTGAATAGGTCAGAAACTGCGGAGTTCATTAGAAAAGTCACAGGTGTTCTGATAACAGGCTTACATTGATCCTCAGATTTCTGATGACGTTCACTGCATCGTTGGAGAACAGAGGATGAACACAATATTTTTAGACTCGTGCATTTGAATTGTGAAATATGAAGTAAGAAAAAACATGTGAATAAAGATGAAGATCTAACATATTGTTAAGTATGTATGACAGTGGTCCACAACTGGCAGCCTGCACGCCAAAACTGGCCCGCTGCATATAATATGTGGCAGACAAAAATAAAACAAAACAACAACAACAAAAACAGATTGCAAGAGTCATGTGTCACTGGGCAGAAACATGATGCTGTTTGCAGCTCTGTGTTAAAGAACAGCCGGGCCCTTTTAAGAATGTAGCTGGAAAGACGCACAGCACAGGAGTCAGAGCTGGAGAGGAGTGGAGGGGGAACGTCGGAGCAGAGGAAGTCGCTGTGAGGATGTGTAGCGGTGAATGTTTTGCTACCAGCTTAAGCAATAAACACTACACAGCTCTGCTAGGTCCTGCAGACTCCCGTGTCTTCTTCACTACTCTTAGATAAAGTGAAGCGAGTTAGCCCTGAAGCTAGCTGCTGCTAGCTGCTGGGTTAAGTGAATGGCGCTAAGCCTGAAGCTAGCTGCTGCTAGCTGCAGCTTTACCCATCAGTGGTCACCTTTCTTCTGCGTCCCGTTTGGAGGTGGAAGCAGGAAAGTTTAGCAGCTGTTTCTGTCAAAGTTTTTCATGATATTGGAGCCAACAGACCAGAGCAGCAAAGTCACTAAACCCTCAAAAAAGTTGCTTCATCTCATCTCATCTGAACAATAATGGACACTAGAGCCCACACAATGTTAAAAATGATAGGATAATAATAAGAAGGTAAAAAATATTATTACAAAAAAATTCACACATTTAATTGCAGTTTTCCAACCAACGTGGAACATTTGTCAGTGCCCGGTTTCACACGTCAGAGCTCAGCTAAATCAGCATTGCAAATTAAACTTTTTGGGCCCTACATTTAGTAGGTTTTAAGACCCATTTCAGACTTTATTTCAAAGAAGCGACTGCTGACATATCTAGAGCCGTTTTCTGGTGTTATTGAATACTTTTGGAAACTGACATGAAAGCACGTTTACTTCTCTTCAACAAGCTGCTTCTGCCCCTCCCCCGTCCATTAGCTTCCAGCTGCAGTCATAGCTGGAGATGTTCACCTCTGCTCCAGGAACAGACTGAAAATGAAACGTGGGAAGCTGCCGCTGATCCCGTCCCGGCTTACCGTCAGATATTAATGCCTGATAATAAAGAATGTGGACGAAAACATTTTAAAAATTAAAACGAAAGTTAAAAGTCCTGTAACATGTTGTAGACTGAAGGAGCTGTTAATTAAAGTACTTAAAGAAAACTTTAAACTTAGTCGTTCATTTTGGGCCAGGGACACTTTCGATTTCTTTTTCTACTGTTTGGAATTAAAATGCAATTAAATGCATTTTTGTCAGATGTTACTAGAGCGTGAAATTACAATATTAACGTCTGTGCTTATTTTTTGACTCAGTCATCTACTAAAATCTATTTAAGTATAAAAATGTTGATTTTTGGGGCAAATATTGTTATACGATTAAAATGTGATTAATCAAGATTAATTAATTACAAAGCCTGTAATTAATTCAAGTTCTAGTTCATGTTTATTTATATAACACATTTACTACAACATCAGTTCTGAGCAATAAAAAAACTACAACATTAAACACTACACAGTAAAACAATAGAAATAGGTAAAAAAAAAAAAAAATTACATAAAACTGGAATAAAAAGTAAAAGTAAGCAAATCAAGTTGGTCAAATTGCAAATTGGGTTACACTGTTTTACAGCCAAAGCAAATGTTTGTGAACATGAATAAAAATACAGGAATATTTATTGGTCACTTCAACTTGTACATTTTTATACTACAGACTGCACATTTCATGTAAATACACTACTTTACTTTTATCTT
>JBAGKM010000017.1:32358164-32372688 GCA_037177155.1 Melanotaenia catherinae | reverse complement strand
TCAAATCACAACAAATTCCTTGGAATGGAAGTTACTTGGCAATAAATCTGATTCTGATTCTGATTCTGATTCTGATTTAACTTGGTTCTGACCTCTTCAGTTGGAATTAAAAGATGATTTCTGGTTTTAGTCACATTCATTTTATACCCTGAGTGTTCAGTAAAAGTAGTAATTAAATTAATTAAGGGATAGAAAGTTTCATTTAGAGTCACTAAAAATAAAATGAGATCATCAGCAAATTATAACATGTTTTCCTTTAATATTGATTCCTCTCACCTCCTCATTCTGCCAGAGGTTCAGTATTTAGAGCAAAAAGACGGAGTGAGAGGCAGCAGCCTTGGTGGGCGCCTCGCTCATGCATTGCTTTGTTAAACTACCGTTCACTTTAATTTCAGCTGTAGGGTTGTGATAAATAGATTTTACACACAACTGCAGTTTTATTAATGCAAATTCTTTTGAGAACAGAATACAAGAAATTCCACTTATGGAATATCTTCTTAGCGTCCAGGCTGAGTGAAACAGCACATTTTCTTTTCCTTTTTTTTAATTTTGTGAATTGTCGGGGGGTTCTTCTGATACTATTGTGTGTTTTGCATCCAGACATGAAACCGGTTTGATCTTCATCAATTAAATTTGTCATAATTATTCATATCATTTGGAAATGATAGAAGTGAATATATCCTATAATCTGCATTAGGTACAGATGTGTGTCTGTGATTTTTACACAATTTAATATCTTTACTGAAGTAATTGCTTCCCTCCATGAGGGTGTGAGATCAGGCTACCAACTTTTTCACAAACATTTGATGGTGATGGTTTAATTTGGTGTCAAAACTCCGCTCTGACCATTGTGAATGTGTCATTGCTTGGTATTCCTTCCCACAGTCCTAAACCATTCCTATCTGCAAGCAGACATTAATAAATCATAAGAAGAAGCTTTCAGATACTTTAACCTGCATGCATAATTCAGCCTACGCTAATGCTAATGCTACAGCTGCTGCTCCCACGCTCAACTATTCAGTTGTGTCCCACTAAACAGCCAATTAACTGTAATGAATCCAGCAAAGTCCAACTCTCAGCAGAAAGAGCACAGAAACTTTGTTCTCCTCCAGACTCTGTTAGTGAGTTTCATCAGAAATGAGTTCAGTTTGTTCTCACCCTAAAAGATGATGGCCTGTCAGAAATAATGTGGTGATTTCACTTCCTATGCAGCAGCTTTTTGTGTGTTTGTTGAGCATGCTGACAACTGGAGGCCATCTTTAGTTGAGATTTTCTTTTATCTAGAATTAAAATGATAGACGGACAGAGATCTGGTGGAGTTCTAAGGGTTAATTGATCGCTTGATCTCACAGAAATAGGCTAAATATGAATGACCTTAAAATAAAGTATTGCTGTAAATCACTCAACTGAGGATGTATTTCAAAAATGCATTTTGAAGGAGGGGGAGGGAAACATGACACCCTCACAGTGCTGTTGTGTGTGAGATGCAAAAAACAATTATAACAAGACAGGTTTTACAGTGGAAGGTAAGTGAACATCCTCAGGGTACAAATTGTTTTCTACATGATTTATCTCGACAATCCTTTGGCTTTGCTGTCATACATGATCTTTTCTTGCCTCCTAAATATCACAAAGTGCACACAGCTTTCTTTAAAACACTGACAGGCAATCTCCAAGCAACGCAGTCACTCAAAGAAAAAGCAAAAACTCTCCTTTTATTCTGCAACCAGTCGCTTCATTCATGAAGCTGATCCACAAACTCTGATCAGGAATTCTCCACGTCAGCCAGCATTTCTCTGCTCGCTCCTCTGATGCACATTCTGACGCCTCCGTTCCTGTCTGCAGTCAGTACGGAGCGGCGCGTGGATCCCATCACAGCTGTTACCATGGTTACAGCCAACACTACTTTTACTCTGTTCATCTGTTCTTAGCATTAAAATAAAGGTGAGATTTGTGCATATTCTCACATCAAGCTAAAGAGACAGCAGCACGCAATCTGATGCAGCAGCCTGTGAAAACTAAAATATATTCTCCATCAGTCACAAAATAATCTGAAAAACTGCTTTCAGACTAACAACAAAACCAAATACATCCAATGTTTTGTTTGGAAAGACAGCTGCGATGGGGAAAGGCCTGAAAGCCTGACTGGACAGTTTTTGACACCATTGTTGTGAAATCACAGGATGCCTCCTGCACATGCACGGCGACAGACTGCAACAACCAGATATGTGGAGTAAAATGGTACCATAATGTTACAGGAAGCACTTATTTAGACTGCATACTTAATATGCTATCTGTGGAAAAAAAACATAAAACAAAACTATTTCCAATTTTTCTTATTTGGAGTATTTGAACAAAAATATGCTAAATCAAAACAAGTGCAACATAATTCTTGTGGAATATATCTCAGCACCATGCACGGTTTGGAAAGACTTCAAACTTTTCACAAACTGATCGAACTTCTTTACATGAGAGGAACTTATTTCTACGTTGGTGTGAAATGAAACGCAAGCAGAACTGAAGCTTCATCTGTGAGGCGGACATGATAATAAAGTTATATCTCACACCTGTCGCAAATAAAATAACAGGGAAAAACACACTGGTGCTGTAATGTTGGAGCATTTGTAGCAGTGATACAGAGCTGATGTCTGGAGAACATAAACATGTCTCATTACATTTTCAATACAGGAATCAACCACAACCACAGCTATAAATCAATTATACGAAAAAAATACTGTTGGGCTGCATCAGAGGAGGGATGTAAAAGAACTGCTGCATCCGAAAGGCTAATATAGTTATGCAATTATAATGTAGAAAATAAAAAAGATCACATCCAGAGAACAAGATGGTGACCATCAGAAGAGCTACAGACACAAATCTGTCTGTGATAAACCACAGACATCATAGCTGTATTCAAAGGGAAGCTGCTTCACTTCCAGGGGCAACAACTTGGCAAAAAGACACGATGCATCTGCCAGGTAAACGTGCCAGAAAAAAACTGCATTTTCTCTTTCTCTTGTTCTCTGTTCACCTCTGAGTGTGAAGCACGGCATGTCTTTCAGGCAGCTCGCCTCTCTGTTAAAAGGAGAGGAAGTCCGTCCAAAACAAGCATCTGCAACACTAATGGCATCAGACAAGATGGCACACCCAGACCGTCGCTGAGCAGAGGCTTTCTAAAAGTAAATACGGCAACATTATCTAAAGCACGTTTATAACAGGCTCCTGTAACTCTTCACATTCATGTCTGACGTATGAAAAACGGCTGACTGAAGAGTGAATAAGCAAAACGACCATCAAACGACAGCTGAGGAGAAAATTTTTCTTTTTCTCTAAAATTTGATGTTCAGCCATGAAGATTTGGGCATCAAATTTGCCACTTTATAGGTTTAAAATGCTGCATTTGCAATGATTTTGGATTATTTTAAAGGATTTATTTATTTCATTCTGAATGCAAACACGAGTAGAGTTCGCACTCTGACAGATTCTAGCTGTAACTTAATGATTCTGTAAACAGCTTAAGCAGGCATTTAAAAAATTTAAAACTGTATACTCGGTTTTCCAGCAAAAGAAAAAAAAACATCAAATATTGATTTAGCTACTTACATAAATGAAAGTTTTTAATGTTTCTGACTCATGCGTGCTACTCTTCTGTTAGCTCTACTTTAGCTTTAACTCAGTGTTTTAGTGTCAATGCAACTGTGGAGCAGGCCAGAAAATCCAAGCTGTGGCATCTTTTCAAAGAATAAATGAATGCAACGGCAGCATGGTGCATCTCAGAATACAGACTAATCCAGCAGCCATTTTCTGTGCTGCGCTATCTTGAGGCACCGCCGTTACCGAGGTGGCCAGTCATATCTGGAACACAATGCCAAACAAAATGCAGAGCATGACAGATTTTACAAAACACCTTGTACCTGCTCAGCCGTTTGAATTTACTGAATTTCCTTTTGGGATTAATAAAGTATTTTTCATTCATTTCATTCATTCATTCATTGACAGATTTACATCTAATGTAAAAAACTGAATGAAAAAATAAACAAACAAATAAATAAACATGTACTCATGCACAAGTTTTTTATCGTGGACCCGTCTATGGAACACTTGACTGGAAATCAGTCTTACTGAGTTCTGTATGCATGCAAAACCTCGTCTCCACCCTCCTCACAGGAAGTGTGGGTAAACCTCTGCAGTAGCATCCATGCACAGGAAAAACCTTCCACACGTCTGATCTGTGGAAGATGAATGAAATGCCAGAGGATTTGTTTTAATGTAGACATCCTGGTAAGCTGTGTATGACAACACAGCAGTGGTACAACACTACAAGGAATATTCAAATTAACAAGCTGAGGAAGGAGGAGGAGAGTGAAAAACAACAAAGTCCACACAATACACTGGGAGGAGGGGAAAGTCTGGGGGAACATTATGCAGAGCTTTGGCAAACAGTGGAACTACATTTACTTTGAACAGTTCTTCCACCGGCAGCGTTTCCACATGGGAGCACTGCTGACAGCTTCTCCTAGCTTCTTTTTCTATTTGAAAGGGAGGTACTGTTGACACCGCTGAGAACTGAGTGTGTTTTAAGGCTCCTAAAACACCAAGGGCCCAAAAGCTAAAAGTGTTTCAACCTAAAACAGGTGTAACACAACAGCTTTTCAAACATTTCACAAAACTGCAGACTGTGCCTCTGTCTCCAGGACAAAAACTGGCCTACATTTCATTATTCTGCAAGTCACAGTTTTGAATAAGCGGATATGAGAAGTACTGGCCCACCCTGAACTGCTCGTATTCTCCGTTTTACCACCAGGAGACGCAGTGAGGCTTGCTTAACGTTCGAAACAGATTGTAAAAGGCATACTTTATACAGCAGCATCATATGATCACACTTGGGGGGAAAAACATTTGTATTACTTTAAATTAGCTTCATCTTGAAGAAAATGAACAGACTAATGGTCAAGCTCATTGTGTGCTGCTAATAGATCTAATTTTCCTCTCAACCCTGTCATAAGTCTTTAAAGACTGAGCTGAAGAAAGGCAAGTGGCTGTAATCAGCTGGGTGTTGATTACACCAGCCATTAATTTAAGCAAAAAATATCTTCCCATTTGACCCATACAAGAGGCACTTATGAATGAGTCACACTTTTACCATGTAGGACATCACAGGAAATAATCAGCATTTCTGCTCGACTTGTTAAGGAAATATTTCAAATAGGCTGCAATATTTCAGCAACTCTAATTTCACATGCACAGCATTTTAAACCTGCCTTAGAAAACTGTTTCACATAACAGAAGAACAATAAGCATATAGGTTCATCATCTCATCATCTTTCTTTATTTTGGTGAAGTATACACAGTCAAATTTAACCTCATCAATTATGTACAATTCAAAAACCAAAGCAGGACTCGGCTGAAGCTCATAGCTTATATATGTCTATCTTAGTGTCTTTCCTCATTTAATTAAATGTTAATCAGCGATGGTCCTGCAACATACTACTTATAAACTTAAACGATTTCTTTAAATAAACACATAGTTTGTAGTCATCCACAAATCATTCTTGTCACACAATCATCATGTAATCATTGAGTATTTTCATTTTTAAGCTCTTTCTAAACTAAATCAGAGAGCTACAATTTCAGCTCAGGACTTACTCCGTTCTATAATTTCACACCCAAAACTGAGACGCATTTTTTTTCACATTTGTCCTTACTTTACAAATCTTAAACATAAATAGTCCTCTCAAACTGATATTTCCTTCTCTGTGTAAAAAAAGATGTAATGCTACTTGGAACTTTATTATTCAGCACTCGAAAAACAATCTCCATCATTTTTGAAAATACAATATCCACAAATTTTAAGACATTACAATGTATGAAAAGTTTATTAGTTGATTCATAATAGCCCGTTTTTAGCATTTTTCCAAAGTTTTATAACGTTTTATATACGCTTCCCCATATTTAAACACCATATGACATGTAAGGCATTATGAGTGAATTGTATGAAACAGTCAAGCAATTCTCATTTAATAATTGTTGTTTTATAAAGTATTGCCATAGACTTGGATAATTTTTGCTTAATCTATATGCTGCTTCTAACATAGCTTGTGATCAATAATTATTCCCAAAACCTTTGTTTTGTAGACTTGTTCAATTTAAACTCCATTTACGTACAGCTTGATTTCATGATGAACCCTACCGCCTCCAAAAACCATGAATTCAGTCTTGTTTTCATTAAGTGATAACCTGTTCAAACCATGTTTTTAACACCATCAACTCCCTTTCTACTCTAACATTGGTTCCTGTACTGATCCTTGTGGAACACCACATATTACTCTTCTTAAAAATGATTTAGTGTGATTCATTTGTACGTATTGAAACCTTTTATTTAAATAAGTCCTTAACCAAAGTTGTACAACCCCTCTTAAACTATAATGTTCACATTTCTTCAGAAGTAAAGAATGATCAACTCTATTGTCACAACCCAGCTCACGGCTGTAACAAACAATCCAATAAAACCAATCAGGAGTATTTATTAACGAAAGATTAACCCAAAATTAAGGCAAAACAAGGTAACCGTGGGATGTGACTGTCTGCAAAATCAGAAGTGTAGGTGCGTGCATGGTTGTGTGAAAGGATATAATGAGTGCAGTGTTGTATGGTGTAAAACTAAACCAAAAGCAAAGCAAACGACAAGGTGCAGCGGGCGCAGGTGCGGCCTGGAAATGGAGAGCGCCCCTGAGCCGGCCGTAGGCGGGTCTTTTATACGCGCAGTGTGTCGGCCCTTGACGCACACACGCACAGCCAGGACACTCCAGCTTCACCTGCACACACACACCGTGACACCTGCACGACCGGAACCACTGTCGGTATGCCTCAGGCACCAGCTCATAAGCTTGTAAAACAGCTGCCTTCACCTTAACATAATCCTGGCTATCTGACGCGGACAGTTCAGAAAACGCTTCCTGAGCGCGGCCCACCAGAACGCACTGCAACAGCAGAGTGCGCGCTGAACTGTCCCACTTACACGGGAAACATGTTTTGGATAATTCTTATAATTTTATAATTGTCCATCTACATTTTCCAGTCCATGATCAGCTTTCTTTTAGAGTACCTATGTGACGTAACTTCTGGTTACTTTCTAATCATGCTGTGTATGAAAACTGTGGCGTTCGTGGTCTTAGCATTAGCTTCTAATATGGGAGCTAATTAACAGTCAAATAGACTGCATGTGAATGTTTTGCTTTGGCTAGTGTAGGTAAAATGAAGGGCCAAGAGATATGTCTGAGTGTACTTTTAAAAGAAGATACTTTTGTAGTGGACCTGAGTTCATGTGGTAGGGAATTCCAAAGAGTAGGTAGTAACTGAAAGCACCATGAGCTGATATTGACTGTATTCTGGGAAAGCAGATTAGGCCTTTACTTGATAATCTCAAGAATCAGTTTGGTGTGTATTCAGTGAGCATGTCAGAGATGTAATGAGGAGTTCTGTCATTCAAAGCTGTGAAAATAATAGGTAAAAATTTTAAATCAATTATTTGCTTCAATGGAAGCCATGAAGAGATGATGCGTCCTTATCTTTTGGTTCTAGTTAAAACTCAGCATTGGCTACAGCATTTTGAATAAGTGGGAGTTTATAAAGTGCTTGTTTTGTTTATCCTGAGTATAGTGCGTTGCAGTAATCTAACCTACTTGAAATAAAAACATGAACCAATGTTTCAGAATCGGGTAGGGATGAAATGGGTCTGATTTTAGATATATTATTAAGATGGGAGAAAGCAATCTTGGAGATGTAAGAAATATGTTTCTGAAAGTTGAGATCAGCATACACAATCACACCTAGGTTTTTTACATGCTCGCTGGGTTTAAGCAACCAAGTGGAACCATGTACAGATTGAACAAAAGAGGGCCAAGAACAGATGCTTGGGGAACTTTGTCGGATTTAAAGTCACCAACCGAAACAGAGTAGGAACTACAGGTTAGGTAGGAAGAAAGCCAGCTTAGAGCAGTGCCTTTGAGGCCTACACATTGCCCAAGGCGCTGAAGCAGGATACAGTGGTCCATAGTGTCAAAAGCAACTTTTTCTAGAATTTTCCAAATGAATCGAACATTTGAAATGGGCCTGTAATAATCGATAACAAGTGGATCTTGGTTGGGCCTTTTTTAACAACAGTGTCACAAAAGCATGTTTAAAAACAGTTGGAAAAGTCCAGAGAGCAGCAAAGTAATAACAATTTCAAGCACATCTTCTACCAGACCATTAAAAACACTTAAAAATTTTGGTAGGCATAGCATCGAGTTGCAGAGCTTAACTGATTTACCACATTTTGAACATCATGGTTTTGTATAGGGCTAAAATTAGAAAGAGTGATGGCAGTATGGCACTGTGGAGTTGTGGAGTAATGAGTTTTATCAGCACATGAAGCCACAATATTGTTTCTAATGTTGGAACGTTGAGATCAGTAAGAGGCAAATTCCCTGCATTTTCCTGAGAAGTAGAGCTCAGCAGGCATTGGCCTTGGGGGATTGACCAATTCTCCATTTGTACTTGTACTAAACATAAACATGGAATTATGGAGATTTTCAGCTATAATTTGAGAAACATATTGCTGTCTACATCTTTGTATTTTTGTGTTATATTTGCTGAAATGTTCTCTGAAAGTAAGTCTGAACGCCATTTCCGTTCAGACTTATGACAGGCTCTTTTTAGTGCTTTCACACTTCATATCTTCCTCCATAGTGCTTTTAACTTACTTAGAGATTTCTTTATTTCGAGTGGAACAATATCATCTAAAATTCATGTCACAGTCTGGTTAAAAGTATTTACTAAGTTGTCACATAAAGACACTGAGGACCGATCAGAACCACAACTGAGATTAAAAACAGACTGTGCCCTGCTAGTACATTAAAAATAAATTTGTTGGATGTGTCTGCATGAATACAGCATCTTTTAACTGATTATAGTCTAGGCTGATGTATGGTGGTCAGAGGTATAACAAATACAGAGATGATCTGACATCCCAACATCTAGAATGGAGTTTATAGTTAAATTAAGGCCCTTAGAGATGACTAGGTCAAGAGTGTGACATGTCGGTAAACTGGTTGGCAAAATGATCTGAGATGTTCTCAATATAAATGTTGAAATCACCGGCGATAAGGACAGAGTCATGTTCAACAGATCTTAGATAATAGCTCAGCAAATTCTCCTACAAAGCCATTTTTGTGGATGATAAACTCTAAGTACTAGACAGGGATATTCAAATTTTGTAATGAAGGCAAAGTACTTAAAGAGTAGCTACCAAAGAAGACATTTTTGCTGGATATATTATCAGAGAATGTAGCAGCAACCCCACCACCCCTGATGTCCTCCTTCAACAATGTAGAGATGAAAACGGTAAATGGTCTGTACTTATAGCACTTTTACCCAAAGTGCTTTACATGTACGTCACATTCACCCATAAACTGAAAAGCTGGGCGGAGATGCTTCAATTAGTTCCTTGCTACCAGTTACATCAAGCCATGTCTCAGTAAAAACACAATTAAGCCTGTGAGAAATTATAAAAACATTAATAATAAAAGTCTTATTGATGCGAGATCTGACATTAAGAAGTGCAAACAGGGTAGTAGGTGGCACACTGTGTTTAAAGTATGCTAGATTGTTCTTATCTGCAGCATTACAATCGCTGTATGGCCGCGGCCCCCTGTCAGTCACAACAGACTGGCTATTCTGGGCAGGAAAACCTATTAATGACAGTCGAGGCCTGAAGGGGGCGATCTGAAGGATTCAAGGATTCAAGGATTCAAGGAACTTTATTGTCGTACCAGCTCACATTTACATATTTATGGTACGAAATTAGAACTGAGGTCCCGGTTTGAGCCATTAGAAGGAGGGAAATAAGTTAAATAAAATAAGACATGAAAAAAAAAAAATAGAAATATAGGCTAAATATAAATAGAATATAAGCTAAATACAATAGAATATAAACAGCAAAATGTTTAAATAAAAATAACAGTAAACACTAAAGAGCTCAGTTAGCATGTGCAGCCTAGATAAATATGTGCAAGTATGTATGTGCATGAGGTAGTGATAGTCCAAAGTATAACACTTCTGATATTAATATTAGTGATATTGCACTTGTATGGACAGCAGGTAAACATGTAAACATGTGGACAGGAACTCCCCTGGGGGGGTAAAGTGTTTGCAGTGCAGGTCTGTTTGTCGGTGTGGAGGGGTGGATTCAGTTGGAGACAGTACTGAGTTGAGACAGTAGAAGAAGAAGAGGGTGCAGGGGTTGATCGGTATGTGGAGGAAAACAGTCATACACATGTGCAGCAATTTACAGTATGTTAGCCGCCAGCTTGCAACTACCCAGCATCTTTGGATGAACACCACGTGTCTTGAAAAATGAAGAACAATTCTAGATTAAATTGCAGTTGTCAATGAACTGGACATTTTGCGCCCTACATGCGACTGAAGCCAGGGGTGGACACCTAGAAATCTGCTGAAACATTCAGAACCATGACATAGAGTGGGAATTGGGCCACTGATGAAGAAGGACTTGCCAAAGTTGTTTGAGGTTAAGCAGATCAGTAAAGTTGGTTATGGTCAGTTTCATCAGTTTGAGGGTTCCGTCCTCTTTGTTCCCACATGAACTGTTTTTCTTTGGATAGAGGATGGCAATGTGTGCCGGAGATGCGGGAGCTTCGCTATGATGTCAGGAACCATGGCCCCAGGGAAGTAGTGTGTAGCTGCGTTAAAGGACTAGATGTCGCTGATTATGGAGTTACCAATTATCAGCATAGTCGGGGAGAAAAGGGGGCGAAGGCAAGTTGACTGTGGGCACTCAGTGCTGGATCCCGAAGGTTCAGTTTTCTTTGAACAAGATGAGGCCCCCCCACAACGCTGGCGAGGATGTAGAGGGATGGACAGAGAGGGGGCAGCAGTTCTCCTCAGTGCGGGTGTGAACAGAGGTATGGAGAGACCCATGGGAAGGGATAGAAGATGGAGGTGAAGGCTGGGGTTTCCTTGATAAAGGAGAAAAGTCATGTCAATCTAGAATATCAGATTTGTTCTCCAGCTAAAGTTAGACGGTGCATGATAAATGTGCCTCTCTCCTGCTGCGATCACAGAGGGACCTGGAGTTATGGTGGGAAGGAGTGGAGCAGTCCAGGGCTTTAGCCTTTGTCCCAGTCCATATCCAGGAATCATCTGGGTCTTTGAGCGAGGGATGAACATCTGCAGATGGACGATGAGCTACAACGTCAGACTCTGGAGAGGCAACACAGCAGCCGAACATGGAGCGGTGGCATTAGGCACTCGGGTGAGTCAGCTCAGGCTAAACCAAGGATGATGCTGGATCTGATAGAGTGTGGATATTCTTTCTTCCAGCTCAGCGATTTCATTGGTCAGGTGGGCCCGGCTGACACAGCCGGGTGGAGAGGTAAGTGAAGCCATGAGAGGATTAATGGGCTCCAGTAGGGAGCCTGCAGTAGTTATTAAGGACAGAAAATGTTTAGTGGGAAGTCTCTCTGACGGGGTTTTCCCATGCTGTCAGGGTTTTCTAAGCTGTCAATGCTGGTTTCATTATAAAACCTGTTAAAAATCACAGATTTTAGAGACTAGAATCTTTCAGCCAGGTGAGGGACACTTTTAAAAAAGTGAAGGTTTGGAATATTGTTAGTAAAAAGGCAGTGTAAAATATGAAAGGCTATATTTTAGAGACGAGCAGACGACGCGCTGACGTTCGCTGGATGGTAAACATCGTCATGACATCGAGAGGAAGTTACCTTAGAAAAACCTAGGAAGAAAACAGAGGAAGACAAAGGAAGACAGAGTTTGTGTTTGTCTCGCTAGCTCAGCTAGCCTCAGATAAAGGCTAGTTATGTTTTTAGCTAGGATGTTTTTGCTTAATGAAAATTGATTAAAATAAATATTATTAATTAACAGTAGTAAATTATTACTAATACATATGAGACCTATAGTTCATTATTTTTGGACTTTAGTGGGGGTGGATCATCGTTCTGAGTATAGCCTGTTTAGCTTGTGAAGTGTGAGTTTGTGGATCAGGCATCTCTCCATCTTACTTTCACAAACAAAGGGCTTGAAACTGCATACCCTCAAAGTCAGCCAGTATAAAAACATGATTTTTTATTGTTTTAGTGTATTCTTTACATATGTTTTGCCATCTTCTAATACAGTAACATGTAAATCTGCCCGGGTTGTATGTGTTATCTTTAAAAACCTAAAAAAAAGAAAACAAAACAAAAGACACAGGCGCTCTATCCAGACAGTCTTTGGCAGTTGAATAAAATCTGGCTGTTATGAGTAATGAGGTGTCCTTTCATATCCTCTGTTCTTGTGAGCTCTATTAGCACTGCGGACCTGAGAGCATTGCACTTGGTAAGAGACCAGACAGCAAGCATCTGTCTCTCTCTTCCACTTACATACACTCCAACACACACGTTCAGAAACACACTCTACACATGCTCACACAGCAGTCCAGACATCTGCTGAGGTTCTGCTGGGTCTTACCGCTGTGGTACAGGGACTGTTACAAGGACTAAAGATACTTGAGCGGTAATGACACCTCCCTATTGACCAGACCAGGCATAAAAACAGGAAGTGGGGACAAGACTGGGGGTCAGAGAGGCCGTCTGTCTTGGGAGGGTGATTTAAATACAGTAGAAAAGAGGCAGAGACATACGGAGAGATATATTGTCCTCTGACTGAGGCCAAGGTACAAAATGTGAGTAAGATTCATGTCTGGACAAGATTCAATAGTGAACTGCTGCTTAAATACACTATTCTTCCATATTCAGCATTAAATAGAGTAAAAAAATGAATAATGAACAGTCTGGTTTAAAACAAATGTTTAACTGAATATATATTTATTAACAGCACACAATACCCAGTAATAAATTCATTTGTGTTCTGGACGTTACATTGATTTAAACCAAATATGTTCAATTTCCACTTCTTTCACTCTATCTAAAGATAAAAAACTCAATGTGTAGTTTTCATTGTGTATAATCTGAACCTCGGCAGGTTTCTGAGCCCACAGAAGGCTCCGTCAGGGTCTTACACACCAAGCTAACAACCAGTCATCTTGCATGTTTGAAGCGTCGGTGAACACAGTTTTATTTGTATCTCAGCATTTGCACCATGCTGTGGTTTTTTTTTGTTAATTGAACTTGTGGAAACACTTATCACTCACTGACTGGTTTTTCTACCACAGAAGTTCTTAATCAAACCAGTGTCAGGTCACACATACACCCGTATAACCTCTCGGCTGTTACCACTGATTGAAACGGGTATAGGGTGTCTTGTATGTGTGTGTGTGTGTATGTGTGTGTGTGTGTGTGTGTGTGTGTGTGTGTGTGTGTGTGTGTGTGTGTGTGAGGGGGGGGGTTAGTCGTATGCATGTGTGTATCTTTACTAGTTTATATGTGAGACCTTGCTTGTGTGCATGTAAGTTGCTTTCATGTGTAAGTGCAAGTGATTATCATAGTAAATGCATGATTTCAGAGGTGTGTGTGGGAGTTAAAAATGCATGCTGTCCTATTCGGCACCTCAAAGCTTCACATCAGTGACTCTCTCTGAAAACATAAAGACAAAAATTATAATCAAAACTGAGGAAAGAAAGCGGGTGCTGCTGTTTTTCTTCCACTTTCCCTTTCAGGTTGACTTTATAAAGTTCTGCACACTTTTTATGTCCATCTCTGAGGTGACTGGAAACTTGAAGGTTTTACTGGCTAGTTTTCCATGTCAGTTTAAACATGTTAATATAACAGTGCATGACTGTGATGTGAGCAGTGGATCTTTATGCAGTCCTGTCTGTAATGCATAGATACTGCATTCCTACAAATGATTATAAACCACCTGTTTACATCATCTGCTTCAAATGAAAAGATCACATCGTTTTATATCTCATCCTAAATTGTCCTTATTCCAGATTTCTTTTCCTTCACTGTAAAACTGTTGCATAACTCAGATTAAGAAATAGATGTAAATAAAATAAATAATTCCGATGCTTATTTAATATCGTAATGACATAGAATAAAAAAAAATGAATAAATAAAAGAAAGCATGTATTAATGTTTAGCCTGTTTCCATTTACTCTTCTCAGCATTCTTATTCTGATTTGGGATTGACGGGAACATTAAGATGTTTCAGTCCCACAGCAAACCTGCATTATAAAAGTTGTCATGTCAGTTATTGAAAATCTTTGCTTGAAACATCTGCTTTTATAAATCTACATATCTTTATATTTATATACTAGGGGAGGGACATTAAAGCGTTAACTATGAGTAATAAATACTGAAAAATGAGCGTAACTAGGTTCATTTTGTCTATTCCAGCTGTAGCTGTAAGAATTTTTTGGATCAGACAGTTTTTAAGGAGTTGTGATTTTACTTTGACATGTTTCAACAGGAAGTTCAGTCTTCTATAGAAACGTCATCCAACGTGTGTCGTGACATCTCTTTCAGCTGATGGCATCCTGGAGGCGTGGCCAGCGGGGCAGGTCACGCCTCCA
>JBAGKM010000017.1:32231411-32245481 GCA_037177155.1 Melanotaenia catherinae | reverse complement strand
GAAAACTTAGCTCCACAGACCGGAGAGCCAGAACCAGAAATCGTGTCGGGAGAAAACAAAACAGAGTTGGTTTCAGAACCACCGGAGGACTCTGAAACAACCAAAGAGAATGTTCAATGAAACCTCACTGCAGATATAAGGAGGCTGCAGAAATCAACCAACATTCTGAAACACCAAAGAAAAGCAGATTTTTTTTATAAATCCTGGAGCTGAAACCACTGATTGTTGACCCAGAACCAGATGGAGTCTGAAGGAGGAAAACTAAAGAACCACAGGAGGTCTCTAGATCACCAGAAGACATTTCAAAAAGCAGCCAGCTAGATTTCACTGAGACAAAGCATTTCCTCCACCAAAAAATTCCCATTTTGCAGAAAATCCATCAGCTCAAAAATGATAAAAACAACCAAAATAACAAATTAAACATAATTTTTCATAACCCCCTTAGTGTGAACTAAACCTACAGGACAGGCTTAAAACTAAAACTACACCCATAACTAGCAGCATGTCTCATAAAATAGCAAAACATACAACATTGCACAAGGTAACAGCATAACATATAACATGTTAACATCTCACATTATAACACAATATAAAGTATGCACATGCATATTGCAAAATATAGAGATTATGTAAAAAAATGACAAAATAATCCAAAAAGATCATTAAAATCAATAAAACCTATTAAAACCTTTATACTCTATTTACAGCTGGATCTCTGAAAAGAATGATGTGTTTGTCATTTAGCAGCAGCTAAAATTTACATGTAATTTTTGTGTTTACTGATCTGTCTGATTTAAAACCAGTACATCTATTTATGACCAGGCTCCAGCTGATCCCATGCTAATTCAGTAACTGCATCATCAGCTGCAGGAGCAACTCTCTCCTTCGCATTGAAGCAGCCCTGCTGTGATATTCGGCAAAAATAAACTTCATTAAAGTTAATAGAAACAGTCGGACACAACAGCGAGCTGTGGGCAGCGAGCTGTGGGAGATTTGCACAGCATTTATATAAAATCTACTTTTCATGCCTCTATCTGGGTTCTGCAGAGGAAACAAACCAACATAGCTTTTTTGGAATCCATTTTGCACAGCCAAAGGTAGACTTTGCTCATTTCTCCGTGAAATACTTCCAGAATGTTGCATGCTTGATTTCTATCCACAATCACTGCAACAACATCTGTATGTTGCCATGTAGCTCTGAGAGTTTGTTACAGGCTGCAGGGCCATCAGAGGAAAAACCTTTATTTTTATAGTATTCATGAATTAAATATGGCTTCCCCGGGGTGTTGGGGGAGAGCAGCGGCTTTATGGAGCTCTCGCTTTCTCCTCTGCATGAAATCTTCCAAATACTGGCCGTGCCTCAAGATGTTGGACACGGAAACAATAACAGCAAAACATTTTAATCTAACCATTTTTTCATTTTTCTTTAAATTTAGTTTGTTTATTTCCTTTCAAAACCATTTTTTTCTTTCTCTTCCTTCCTCTTTCATTCTTGCTACATTCCCTGCTCTGAAAGTTCAAGCTAGTCCATTAAAAACTGCATTACCCACAAGTCAGCAGGTTATGTACTCCATTACACCTGAAGGTCAGGTTTGCTTGTTCTGCTGTGGGTGGGTTTTGGAACACAGGGTGGTATAATGAAGACGTTTCTTTACAAGTTTTAGAGGGCAATAAAACATGTTCTCAATATTATTCAAGAGCCAGAAACCTTAGCAGGTTTTACTTTTTAACACAATACAATACAATTTTTGGGTTTCAATCTGATTCCAATATCTGCCGATATCAATATATTCTGATACCAAATCCGTTTATATGACCATCACACTGATTATCGTTGAAAATGCTCCACAGGTTTACCTGCGCTGTGAAAAGAGCCCATCATGCTCAACAAGCAGTGAGCCGAACAACCCGAGCTGCAGATTCCCACGCCCTCCTTCTTCATGGGCGTCACATTGTCACACAGCATGGCAGCATTTTAGCTAACCGACTTTCCAGAATATTCCTTGACAGATAGAGACTGACTGGCCAGAGGGATGAACTGGAGCAACTTTTCTGTGGACCAATCCCTTCAGTTTTCACCTTGCCTGCTGTCAGTTTACCTGGAAAGCTTCAGGAGTGTCTTTCCTTCCTGGCTAAACAACGTTTTGTCTCAGAAACCTGGAAAACTCGGCTGTACACACATTTCAAGATTCTGTCTTCTTTTTTATGTTTCCAGACTAAAGTATTTCCAAAGTAGTGACGTGCTAAAGTAGCAAAGGCAGCTCACTGCCCATCAGATTTGTAGGTACAGGTGTCAGTAAGACATGTCTGAACTGGAAAGCGAGGAAAAAAAACAAAATTATGTATAATTATTATACACCATCGTTAAAGGGTTTGGGATCACTTTCCCATTAAATCCAAAGGAGATAATGTATGTATGAGTTCTAACAGATATGTTTCATGAACTGATTATGCGTTGACACATTTTTGTACGCTTAAACCTTCTTAATATTCATTTACAGGTGCTCTTCATAAAATTAGAATACCATGAAAAAGTTGATTTATTTCAGTAATTCCATTCAAAACGTGAAATTTTAAGAATGTAGACATTCATTCCTCACAGACTGACGTATTTCAAATGTTTATTTCTTTTAATTTTAATGATTATAACTGACAACTAATGAAAACCCCAAATTCAATATTGCAGAAAATTAGAATATTGTGGAAAGGTTCGATATTGAAGACACCCGGTGCCACACTCTAAGCAGCTAATTAACTCAAACACCAGCAAAGGCCTTTAAATGGTCTCTCGGTCTAGTTCTGTTGGCTACATCATCATGGGGAAGACTGCTGACCTGACAGTTGTCCAAAAGATGAAAGATGAAAAGACAAAAAAGCTGTACAAACACGGGACAATAGAAGTCCCTCTGTGGATTCGTGGAATTCCACCTGATATCCCATCAGCATGAATCACATCAGTACTGGATCCAGACACCGATCTGTCCCAGCTCTATTTTTCAACTTAAAATGATTGTGTAATATTATAATACTCAGTGATGTTGCCGTGGTGACATCTTTCCACTGCCTTCAGCATCACATGGCGACGTGTGAAAACCGCTGGTCTCTTTATAAATAAGCATTACATCCAATGATAAAAAATATTGTTTAAGAAATGGGATCACAAACAGATTGTTTATTAACTTACATTAGACTTGCAGTGAACTTGTTTAGTCGCTTTTAAAGTGCATTAAGGTGATTTGGGTTGTGAGCTGGCTCTATATGAAGCACGTAGACCCGGTGCAGCCGCTCTGGAACACCAGAACCATCCAGACCATCAGTCATGTTAAGAGAATGCATTTGTCGTAGCAACAAACAATTTCAATAAATATTTTTTTACCAATATATTGAACTGCTCTCTGTTGTTTTACTGTTGTACAATAAATACATATCTGCCTATATTTGTTTAAGCCTAATGAAAAAGTTACTATGGTAACTATATACTAAATAGAAATGAAAGAAGCATAATATTATCATTTTCATGTTGCTGTATACGCAGTGCATGATCTACCAGCCTTATAAACAAGCAGACGTGTCTTTTATATAGAATGTGCTTTTTACATTCACACTGACAGATTTTTCCTTGTCAGAAAGCTTGTTCCATTACTCCTGCTTCCACTTAATACTTTAATGAATAAAAGTATTTCCAAAGTAATGATGTGCTAAAGTAAAACGTCATATTCACAATCGACCTGAATCCCAGTCTTTAACATCAATGTTGTACACTATGTACATAATCCACTCTAGCCCACTGGTGTTTCTGATTAAATGGAAATGAAAACATTGGGCTGAAAGTCACATTAGAGTACAGTTAAAAACCTGTAATATTATAGTTTACAGTATTTTTTAAATACAGGGAAATTTAAAAAATAAATAACTGCAAATCTACAAGTTAAATAACATAAAAACCTGGGACTGAAAATTCATAAAAATTCCACTTTTAAAAGGAAATATAATTCAATTTAATATAAAGACATATTTGCACTTGAATGTTCAAATACATTCCCTTTAACTAAACCTTTAAATAAAAAAAAGTAATGGGATAGAAACTTTTATGATTATTAATGAATAAAGCCGTGAAATATTTTTTGCATTCTTGAAAAAACAACTGAATTTGCACCTTTACTGAGAAGGAATATTACTGTAACTGAAAGGCCGTTGGAAGGTGGAAATATCTGCTTAAAGCTTGATCTTTGTAGAGCACAGCTAAACACACTAAAGATTTATATTCCATAAATGATTTTTAAAATACTTGTAATGTTATTTTGTGCATGTTTAGAATAAAGTTTAAAAATGGCTGACTTCCGTCAGGTAGAGTCTGGTGCTGCACTGATGTAATCCAAATACAACCCACCCTCCCTCTTCTGACTGTAGCTGACAAGGACATGACTCCTAAGGGCTAATATTCAGAAATTATTTAAAAAAAATACAAACCTCTGTACTTTCACATTGAATACACATACACACACACACACATACACACACACACACGTTTTTTTCTTCTGTTCTGTTTCTGACATCTGCCATCAGCCCCCTCTGCTTCCAATCCTTTTATCTGACAACAGCATCATGCATAGCCAACGGGAGATCCACACCCACACGCACACATTCACAGGAGTAAACACCTCCATCTTCCCATCCCTCCAACCCTAAACACCTCTCCTGTTTGATCTCTCACAGTCATCCCCCTTGTTTAATCCTTGCTTCTCCCATAGCTTCCACCAAATGAAATGCAAATAGCTGAGCTTAACCTGGGGCGTCATTTATCTAAATTAGTGTGTGGAGTGTGGATCCCCATGGGGCACCCATATGCTAGTGCTGTTAGCATCATTAGCTTCATTAGCCCATGTCAGGCCATTAATTACACATCAAGCCTGGGCTGAGAGTTTCCATCCACTCTGGACCTCAGAGGGCAGTAAAGAAAGTACAGCAGGTCTTATTATCATGAGGAGTAGTAATAAGATCAAGGTTTCAACAGATGTTGACTGTGGGTGTATAATGTGAGATGGAGAAGTCATCAAAGACAAGAGGTACTAAATATTATATCAGGGATGGGGACTCGAGTCTGGGACTTGGACTTGAGTCACACTTAAGTTGTATTTCCAGTGACTTGAGACACAACTTTGACTTGCACTAAAAAGACTTGAGACTCGACTTGGACTCATGATTTGAGACTTGTGAACAGCATGATCTGATTCATGGTCTCTCTGCCTGAGCTCCTGTCTGCAGCCAGCCAGTCAGTCCTAACAATGGCGTAGCTGCAGCGCCTGGAACTTTAGGGTATAAAAACTCAACAAAAAGGACCAAAATAAGAGCTGGAAACTGGAACATCTGTGGTGTAAAACTGCAGGACTCAGGATCCACCACATCCACCTTAAAACACACCTGGAGAGGTTAGACACTGTAATATGAAGCTAATGTTAGCATCTATGTTAGAAACAAGCTCAGAGCCACAGCAGTGTAAAGGTTAGCTTGTTGCTACCTTTGTACTAAAACAATAATTCCATCAGATTGGTTCAACTGAATGTGTTCGGAAGAAGAACGAGACATTTACTGAACAGTTTCCATAAACTTTGCCATGATGACGTTAAACTGGGACCAAACTGGGATCAGACCCACTCTGAACAAACCAGTTTTACTGGGTCTGTTTATTAGAAAAGTTCAGCTGTTGTTGATTTAGGAATTTAAGGAATATGTTTGGGCCTGCAAGTATTGGATCTAAATGAATTAAAATATTGTTTTTTTTTCTATTTAAAATTAAGATTTTCTCATGTCAAATAGTTTTTTCAAACTCTGACATCAAGCTATTTCAATCATCCACTGTGGACCTGCTGAGCCACAATCCTGCATATTTTACATGTTGACCTGCTGCAATACACCTGATCTAATTATTCATGGGTCAATAAGAGACTTGTGCAGAACTGAACAAGCTGTCACGTGGATCAGGTGTGTTGCAGCAGGGAAACATCTAAAGACTGCAGGACAGGTGATGATCCTGCACTAAAGCAGCATGTCGCCGTCAGGAAAACATGCTATGACCTGTAATTTAGTATTTTAGTAATTTAGTAATGTCCATGTTCATCTCCAGGTTTTCCAAATTCAGTAAAGCAAAAAAATCATCCAGAGGAGAGGGACAGAGCATTTGGTGGTATGAGCTAAAGACCGGAGCTGTTTTTAAATACTGGCAGATAAAGGCATTCCTTAATATTATAATTCATCTTCTAAGCAGGCATCAGATGTAAAATTACTTATTATAATTAAAAGCGACTTGCGACTTGATGACTTGCAAAGAAGAACTTGTAAACATTTCTGTGTTTTCATCAATCTTGATACAGTGAACACTAAGAACCAACTTTTATCACGAGTCTTCCTTCATACATGAAGTGCTTTCCATTAACCTCAGGGCAGCTGAACATGTTGGCGTGTGAATTACCTCTGTGGAGTTTCCGGAACGTTCTGAGACAAACACTGAACGTGAGTTAACATTTTTAACTGTTCCCATCCACCTTTTATTAGACACCATGATGTCTGTGTGTCAGGTGATGTTTATTTTTATGGAAAACTGAAAGAGCTTTTCTTGGTGCTGCAACATTTCAGAGAAACAGCTGGAAAAGTGTGAAGGAGGTGTCCTGAAGTAAGGAAATTTTTAAGCTTAAACACGTAAAAAATGGATATTTTAAGCTCATCCTCCACTGCTATGGTTCATACAATGATGCAGACTAAGCACACGTTCACACCAGCATTGTTGATTCCAGTCCCAGTCCGTTTGCTGGGAAAGTCCGTTGTGAATGCACAAACAAACTGATTTCGATCAAGGAAATAGACTCTGGTCCACCTACAAAGGCAGGTCTCAGTCCCCTTCAAGTGGACAAAATACAGGAAGTGGACTACAAAGCAAAGTGTGGGTTCAGCGCATGGCATTGTGGGTAAACACAACCAAACATACACACGTGTGGGATAATAAAGGCGCCTCTGGTTGGGAGAAATGTCGAGCAGTCTGTAAATATTCTGATAGAAATCTGATCAACCCCAGACCGCTAGCATCTGACGCAGCTCCATGTTTCACTCTGATGGAAACACAAGTTGTCCTGCATTAAAGCAAAAGATGAAACAGTTTTCTTCTTCGTTGGTTGTCGTTTCTTTTCTTTCAGTAATTCTTGATGCAGCGCCACCCCTGCTGGGGAGTGGAAGATCTGATTGGTTTGAGCAGAGCAGTGTGAACTCAGCTCGGTCTGGAAGAACGTTGCACCCTCCAACTGAACCGAGTCCCCAGTCGTACCGAGTCTAGCGGCCTATCCTGCTGTAAATGAATCCTGGCACACATTGTTACAGCCATGGGGTAAATTCTGATAAAGCTTTGCCTCTACAAAGACTACTGCTTGATCAGAACATCGTGCACCATCGAATTCTGTGACTGGTAAATATTTTCATCACTTTTATCGTTTTTAGGGACATTTTTAAATGAAACGTAAACAACGTCTAGATATTTAACTGAATGCTTTAATGGGCTGATGAAGTCAATAAAACTACGTATTTCATGTCTGAGAAATTCAGATTAATCTGTTTGATTCCCTGCCAAGGTTAAAATGTGATCGTATACCACAGATTTCCTACTGAAACCACATGTTGTTTTTTTTCTCAATAGCTTCACTGATTTTTAAAGAATTTTTAAGAATTCTTTAAAATTAGTTGTAATAACAATGTCAATATTAGGTGATCACACTGGTGGAAGCGTATGAAAGCCACATTAATACAGAGACGTTAGCCCATCGTGAATCATGTCATACCAGGTGAAGTAATGCTGACAACATACCACATGTGACAGAAAACTGCACAACAAAAAACAAAAGCTATGGCTACGGTTCGAGTCCCTGATCCTGATCAGGTAAAATCCACACACAGAACCTGAACCTGCCACACATATTCCAGTCTGCGCTTTCAAATAAGAAAAGTTGCTTCTACTATCTATCAAAAACCTAACCTTAATTTTCTGGCTGGCAAGCAGGTAGATTGGCTGTTCACCGAGCTGACACCTGACTGATTCACTAACTGATCGTGTACATTAGGTGCAAGCTGAGAGAAGATAGACCTTGTTGACTTGTCACAGTGGGAAGAGCACAGGTGTAAATAATGAGATTAATAATAGCTGAATATCATTTAACCGCATCAGCCTCTGGGTCAGGAATTGTTCATGCTGGCTCAATGTCATCATAACTTACTGGATCATACCAACAACAGAACGATGAGACATGAAGTTTCTACCAAAAACATGCCTTTTTTTTAAAGTTATAGCATATTGTGTTCGTTTCTGTTATAGTTAGACAAATATGTTGACAATCTGTGCAGGCTGTGAGTCCAGCCAGGTGGAAGAAGTGGTCAAATCTGACAACAAAACAGCTGGAAGACATTTTTATACCAAAGTCTCATGAGCCATTATATGCAAAACGTTACTGTGGGATTTATTATTTTCTTCTCTTTTTTAAGTTGAAGACAGCAGGGTTTATGTGTGTACGAGGTGTCATCCATCCACATTTATGGGACACATGAGCATGTTATATTTGCTCCAAATATAGTATACACACACTATACACAATGATGTATACACACACATCACAAGGCCTGCCTCCTCAGCCATCTGCAATACCTCAGAGGTAAACTCAGGGCAAGAAGAAGCAGCCGTGGCGGTCAAGCAGAACAACATACTGACAGCATTTAGGCCAGTTGGTGGGCAGTCAGCAAGTTATTCACTCTGAGAGAGAAACACAACAGCAGTGGTCACATGACACCCTATCCTCTAATAATCAAATTATTTATTTTTTTATAAAGCACTTTCTTTCGAAACAGCCACCTGATTATAATCTTTCTCACATGCACTCATACTGTACACACACACTCACACACACACGTTTCTGTCTCTTTAAATGGATATTAACATGGAAATAAACATCTGGCTTGATGCTGCTGTGAGGAAACAATATCTTGGGGATCTGTTCTCACCAGAAGTCAGCCTACTCATGACCACATCAGCCGCTACCATTGGAAGTCACCCAGACCAGGACAAGTCGAGGTCCACACCACAGCCATAGGGCTGCACTGCAGGACCCCAGCCACCCAGAAAGGGGTTACCACAGCAACCACCCTGCAGACCAAGCAGGCATAGCCCCTGGCATAAAGCATCCCCACGAGGAAACTCTGGAGTTAAAGATGTTAAATAATAAAAGCAAATAAAAACAAGAGATATACAATATAAATAAAGCAGTGGACTTGAGTACAACAAAACAGTAAAAGCAGAGCCACATAATTAGGTGGCATTTTAAATAAAGAAAAAAAAATTATATGTATTAAATAATATGTCAAGAATAAATCTATAAAAATCTTGATTAAATAAATAAAAATTCAAGCTAAGCTAAAAACGTAGGTCTTGAGCCTCTTTATAAAAACATCACCAGTCTGCAGCACTTTTGAGCTGAATATTATTTATTTTATTTTTACAATTATATCAGTTACTAATTTTGGGAAAACTGAAGAAAAGGAGGGGGTGGAGGTCATATTCACAGTTACTACAATTTACAGACCTTTGATACAGAAACAATATTGAAAAAGTGGATAACTGTCTTTATGACAAAAACAATATCTTGGAGATTTGTTGACAGCAGGAGCCAGCCCACTGGAAACCGCCTGGATCTGGACATCAACTTTGCTTTTCAATTTTTCATATTTGCCTTTACATTTTACACCAGATGACAACTTTAGTAATCGATTGTGGGTTTTTTTTTTTTTTTTTTGTTTTTTTTAAATTTCCATTGATTTATTTATTTTAAAGGCCTCGTTTCCCTGTGCCAACCATTTCCTGTCTGTGCTCCTGCATGGCCCTCATCAACAGTTTTTGAAACTGGCCCCTGCTCTGGGCAGATAAAGAAAAGCTGGTTTGATCAGAGCTTCATGTTATGGTAACTTTAATGGTAAAATACATTAATATTAAGAATGTTGTCTCCAGCTAGCTGCGATCGCCCACTCCCCATTTCTAAGTGGTCAATGTTAACTCATCAAAACTGTTCAAAGACTATCTCCACAGATCTGAAGCAGCTACTCAACTTTCCAATAACCTCTCGTCCAAATGTCACAAAATATTGTCCTGAGAATAATGCAGAACAGAAAGTCATGACAAAGTTTATTACTTAGGATCACACGATGCAGCCCCGACATGCTAGGCACACATCCCTGTCAGACAGCGTTCATGTGACATCATGGGAAAATGAGTCATTCCTATAATCTGTAACTCTGTGCTGTTATGGATGAAAGTAAGGCAACATCTTTCTGAGGGACGTAGAAAAGCATGATTTTCACAAGTCTTGAAGCAGCAATCTCGTCCACAAACACATGACTTGGTTTATGAAGGTGTGTGGATCTTCTACTGTCCCCTCTTATCACTGCATGGTGCAATAAATGTTGATGGCCAAGAAAAGCCAAGCAATGCATGAATAATGGACATCATGTTGATGAGGAATGTGACCTGGTGATGAAGTAAAACTCAAGCTGTGTTTATATAGAAAACAGAGGAAGGAAAATATCTTGATGAATAATTTATGACTCATTATGGTTAAACTGGAGTCTTAAAAGATGTTAATTATGTAAATCAATGATGTTAATTGATGCACTCTCAAGTAAAAGATGAGCTGCTGTCTATGAAAGGTTATTTATCTATGTCTGATGACATATCTGGTCTTTTTTAGGCAGAAAACAAAGTGATGAGAAAATAAATAGTAAGTGGACAAAAGATATGTCAAAATTGTCATTAAACATAATAGAAACAAAGATGTTGATGTATTTTTAACATCCTTCACTCGGCGACTATTTTAAATAATAATACATGTATACAATTGTATTGAATTGGTTTGAACTGGATTTTATGAGCTGGATAGCACTGGATTACCATGGATTGTCTTAGTTTTCATATTAATCTTGTTTTAATTTTAAATTTTTACTTTTATTATATTATGATATTTTACTGTACATATTTGTACCTGAATCTTGAAATCTTAAAATCTGGAAGAGCATGCAAACTCCATACAGAGGCCAAGACTCAAACCAGGTTGCTATGGAGACAGTAGCACTAACAACCACATCTAGATGTATAAGTAGCCTGGCCTTTCTGCCCAGCAGCTCCTTTAGATCAGAGCAGTTGTCTTTTAAAAGTGTTGACCAGATTTTGTATATCATTGTGCTGAAAATTGCTGCCTTTATTTTAAAAACTTAAGGAGACAATCAAAGTTTTGTAGGAGGGATTTAAATGGGGGAGTCCAACTAAAATTATTATGATAACATCTCCTAAATGTCACCAATATTCCAGCTTGAATTTTTAAAGGCACGGTGTGTAACATGTCGTTTACTGGCCAGAATCCATGTCTGCATGTATTTATGTATTATTGGTGTAATGACCTCCACTCTGACACAGTCTCGTGAGTGAAGAATTTTACATTTGTTTATACAAATGATGGGTGAACCGGCAAGTAAGTGCCATTATGGTCTGCCATCTTGAAACTACAGCCGCCAGCAAGGGACAAGTAGCACCAACTACGCGTTTTCCCTGCGAGTCAAGACACAGTGAGACGCGGGAGGAGAAGATAAACGAGAGCGACTTACTACCCGAGTAAGTTGGAAAATCTCTTAAATTGATGTTCAGAAAAATGCCGGGCCATGCGTATGCAGCAGCAGCAGCAGCACGGGGACCGTTTCACTGTCACCAAGAAAGCAAAAGAGGGCACTTAAAAGGCAAAATGGCCAGACAATAGACAAAGGATCAACATGGGGCTAGCCTTCCCCAAGTAGGAGCTGAAGAAGGAGAAAGGGATGCTCAAGTTGCAGATTTCTCCTTGTCAAGTCAACAGTACTGGCTAAATTAGCCTAAAGCTAACTTTTTCATTTGGTTTTTTTAGACAGTGTTGCTTGTTTCCATGGTTACCACATACAGCATAACAGTAGTTCCACCTAAAATACACCAGCCTCTTTGAAACCTATGTTTACATGGTTTCAGTCGCTTCCATAGTTATGGTAAAGGGGCAGAAGTCCGGTTTCTGGAATTGTGAAGTAAATGGAAATAGCTGAACTGCGTTGTTGTGGATATGTTGGTGGTGAATAAAGTTAACGTTCAACTTTAGCAGCGAGTTCTTTGAGTGTAACAGAGTGAACTCTGTTAACTGTCGGATGACGTGCTTTCATTGGTGCTGTTCAGGCTGTTTGACACACTGAGGCTACCATTGTTGCAACGAATGACACTAGAATGTACTAAACGTTAGAACTTTAGATAGCAGTAATTCCTACAAAATGTCCCTTTAAACAATATTTAATATGGACCATTACTATATATAATTTGGCAAAACCAAACATGAGGTAATTTAAGATTTCCCTTTTAGAAAACATATTTGAAGGAAAATAAATAACGTATGAACTGTTAGACTGATGCTTGTCTCAGTCTCGGTACAGTTACACGCAACAATGTGTGTAACTCTTATTATTTTCTACCATTTTTCTTTTGGTTTTACCAGTAACTTGAAATCAGAGAAACAAAAGGGAAGGTCTTTTAATTATCATGCAACCTTTCCTAAATGTTAATTGAAGTTTGATTTCCACCTGTAGCATTAGAAATGAACCAGGCATTAAGAAAGAAGATTTCAAGTGAAGCTTATATTAAACATTTTTCCCGCTTTGTCACCAAATTAATTTGCTTCTATACTTATTCAGATAAGTAGCTAACTAATAACTTGTCTTTGTAAAAATGCACGTATGTGTTTATGTTCATGGACAACAACTTCTGCAAATGTAGCCCACATACAAGAAATGAAAGAGAAAGTCCAAATTCTGAGAAATTCAGCTTAGCATAAGTTATGATTGGTAAGCTGTTTGATCCAGTTACTAACAAAACGATATCTAGAATGTACTGATAGTTCACCTCTTATTAAACATCAGTACATGCTACTGGAATTAGCTTTGAAAACAGAGGAAATACTGAGATTTCTGTCGGTGTTGCATGTTGTGCTAACTTGCACTGCATATTTTTATCTGCCTCCCTGCACAGTGGGAAACTGTACTGGTGAATTAACCAACCAGTATGTGGAGCATAAATTGGACAGACACGCTGGGTAGGGTTTGTCTTCAAACAACATGGTGCTATCTTCATTCAGAAATATAGAAAGGCCTCATTATGTTGTACAGAAAGTTTAAACTACGCTGCTCCATTTTTAGTTAATTGATGTATTTAATGAGCATGTTGTATTTATCATACTGTAACAGAAAGAACGTGTGTCGGTGTGGGACAAGGACATCCTGCGAAAAAGTGGGCTACTAGAACAAGACATCCACTGACTAGAACAGAGAATATCACACCGCTGGAAGAGTTTTCCACAATACAAACTACCCCAGTGACAAGGGGGGCAGTATAAGGAAGACATGGGACTAATTTTCAGAAATAGCATCTGTTAGCACAACTATTAAGTAAAACAACTTTGCTATAGCAAGGAAAAGGCAGGATAAACAGATTTTATTTAGCATTGTATTTAGATATTTTGTGAGCAATGCAGTAATTGTCTCAAAAACTGTCTATAGGAAATCAGAGACAAATGAGATGCTGTTTTCTTCACCCACCCGCTGACTGAGTTATGATCAACTTCTGCTTTGGTGAAAGTCACGCCTTTTCTCAAGCCCTCTGTACACAAAACACAATTAGCTCTAAATATAGCTTGGATCATGCTGTTGAGCAGGAATGTACATCAGTCATTATCACCTACCACTGTCATTGCACACCCACACACTGACACACAAACACACATACATTTACACTGGATGCTTCTTCCTAACTTAAAAAAAAAAGGACGAAACAGAAGGAAACTATCACAGTGACGGTATGTTGACAGAAGCAGGTGAAATGCATGTCAGTGCAGGTTTGGACAAAAATAAATGCACTGGACTCTGGAGCCATGGAAGAAGGTCATGTGGTCTGATGAGTCCAGGTCTACCCTGGTCCAGAGTGATGGAGCA
>JBAGKM010000017.1:31978508-31995538 GCA_037177155.1 Melanotaenia catherinae | reverse complement strand
CTCTTAATAAATTTTACTTTCCAAAAATTTGTCACTTTCAAAACATTCAGAGTGAAAAATCACAATATTGACCAATAATATTGCATCTTTCTTTTCATTCTTTCCTGTACAGACTTTTTTTCTAAAATAAATTTATTAGGTATGGAAGCTGAGAGCGGCCAGGCTCGCATGTTTTTTTCAAACTTTTTTTTTCGTGATAATGGGATAATTTACCTCGAGAAAACAAATTGTTTTCTTGTATTTTTTTCTGAATATGCTGCATAAGTGTGTAATAAAAAACAAGAACTTGGAAGTTCTTATTCTCACCCTATTTTTGTCCTGGAGTCCTAGGTCTTGGTGTTGGCCATGGTATTAGGTCAGGTATCAGCTCTAATGTATGGTCCCCTTTGCTGGAGGTGCTGAGTGGTATTGAAGCTAATAAAAAATTTCTTTCTGTGTTTTCAAAAATTCTCTTTCCTTCTTTTTTAAATAGTCTTGGTATTTCTCAGTTGTTCCTTGTACTCCATCAATCGCTCTGCCCAGCTTTTATCTGTTTTTGGTAGTAATTATTTATGTATTAATGCTCCCTGGGATAATACATGGCAAATATATGTTTGAAATGCAAAACGTATAATTTGGTCTAAAATTATTTACTCTAATCTATTTAGTCATACCTGAAACAATAAGGTCACAACCGTAATTACTATAGTAAAGATAGTTTTAGCTAATTCTTAACAAAACTTAGCAATGCTAGGCTAATAAGTAAAAAAGTATCATTTATCAATAAAAGGAAAAGCATTTATTTAGTTGTAGAAATGATGTATTGGTAGTGAAGGTCCTAAAAACATGTTCAGATTTTGCAATAGTTAAAAACATCAGTACTTCTCACGACATGGTCATTAGAAAAAGGAAGTCTGTTATTATGTTTGGTTTGGAAATCGGTTGGAAATTTGGCATATGTGGCTGAAAACAGAAAAAACTTGTAACAGGAATTGCATTTTTATATTTTTACATATATTTCTGGAATTCATAAGAAAAAGACATCACTTTAATATTTTACATTCATTTGAAATAGATAAAAATGCATAATTAAACACATTTTAAAATAAATAAAATCATTGGCATAATATTTTTACCCTTTAAAATGCAGGCATTGGAGGTTGGGACAGCCACCTACCACATCCCAAAATCACATGAAAAGGAGAACATTTTATGTATTTAATTGAATGCTATCTGAACTAATGCTCATAACAACAGATGACAACATTAGATTATTAAACATCAAGGGCCTGAATATTTAATTATTTTTGAAAATGTGTTATTTATTACGGGACTTCAGTTTGAACCTGTTCAAACTGAATCCATATACGACTCTTGATCCAAACAATCAAATTTCTCAGTTGTTATTACGGACAGCAAGTGAAATACAGATAATTTACTTTAGAGACACACAGAGTGTGTTATAAGTTATGGTTGGAACATAGATCAAATGGTATGGCAACTTCACCTTTTGGCCCACTGTGACAAACTACACCAGTTGCTAATTCAGTGCCAGTGCCTGGTGCTGCTCCTTAACACGATAAAGCCAACAAAACCACATCATCTGCATAGAGAACAAAATGAAATCCTTCGACCCTTGCAGACACACTGTAACTCTCCAACCATAAAACTCTGTGTCCCTGTCTAATTTGATGGCACAGTGACATCTGTCATGCATATTTTTTGTAGCCTTTGCTGTCCAGCAGCTTCCCGACGCTGAGAAACTGAACTTCATAACTTTTCTTCCAGGATGCTGCAGCTGAGTTTCACCTGACGCACCACGTCACACGCTAACCAGCGGATATAAACACATCAACCATTCTGAGCATGCACCGAGGCTGATTCAGCAAAGAAATAAATGCAAAAGGATATTTTCAGAAGAAGAGAGGGAAAGAAAGAGAGAAAAGGACAGAACAAGAGATAAGACAAGTGTCAAGACTGTACTGGCTGGAAAGCTCTCATTAAACAGGCAGGATGAAGGATAGACATTGGATTGGCCATCGATTTGGAGCACATCACTGAGAAAATCTGCAAAAGTTAGCTCAATACAAATCTGAGGAGGAATCTCATATGTATTTGGGTCTGTTCCCATCTGGTGTTAATATGCATCCTGCAGGGGAATTCAATTGCATATTTACAGCACTACAGTATGTGTGTTTACCCGCGGCCTGATAGTATGCCCCCAAATGAGTCATCAGTGCCCGCTTGAGTTACCTGCTGTGTATGCAAATAAACATGTAGTCTACATCACACAGCCAGCTGAGCAACAAGCAAGATTTAACTGGATCAACTAATGTTTCTGTAAAATCAAATTCAGAGAACCGGAACATATTGCTGAGACAGTTTTGGATTGGTCTGAGTCTAATTTAATGCATAACTATTATCAAACATTTTAATAAACTGAGTTATGTAAAATCATATGAGAGCAGTCCACAGCCTCACAGAGCTCAGTGTCAGTGCACTTCTGCTAATGAATGAACACATTTTCTGAAACTTTTAACCCCTAGAATTACCGGTGTGGACCGGCGGTTGTTTTTCTACACAGTGTCCACCAGTGCTATGTTTACATGATTGCACATGCAGCATAGTGTGAAACAGTTAGGATATGGAGAGAAAAATCAACTTCATCTCATTTTACATTGTGTTTGTAACTTTGCTAGTTCATATGCACAGACATATGTCTTATTTTTATCCATCCATCCATCCATCCATTTTCTATACCGGTTTTACCAGTTCGGGTCATGGAGGAGGCATTTACTAGGTGAGAGGCAGGGTACACCTGGACAGGTCACCAGTCCAAGACAGAGAGGTAAATAACCACTCACACTCATGCCTGAGAAAATTTAGAGTGACCGATCAACCTAACATGCATGTCTGTGGACTGTGTGTAGAAGCCGGAGAACCCAGAGAGAAGCCACACATACATGGGGAGAACATGCAATAATGTTAATTCATCTATAATAATACAATAATAATATATATACATTTTATTATGCTTGTATTGAAAAAGTACTGAGACAGACATATTTGGTAATTTTATGAACCTTAATGGACTAATGTGGATTAGTTTTCATGGGATCATAATGAACTGGCTTGAACTGATTACGTTTGTAAAGTGCCTTGAGATGGCTTTGTTATGAAGTTCTGCTCAGCTGCACAGACGGTTTATTCATGAGGACGATCGAGGGACGTACCACCAAAGGGGGAAAAAAGAGGGACTTTTTTTTTTATTCACATTCTTACACAACATTAATGTAGTTTGTAACTCTCTGAGACTTTAATCTGTAAGGCCGTGCTCCATGAGGTATCGCCCACTTTGGGCTATTTCAGTCCAATTGAAAATCAGCCTGCTTACTCTCATAGACTTTAATGTAAAGTGATTTTTTTTTTTTTTTTTTTTTCAGATACTACAATGCAATCTCTATGAGTTCTAGGAGGGATATCCTTAACAAGCTTTCGTCATACTAATGTAAAAAAAAGCTAGCATCGTGTTACGAGTGGGTCACCGTGAAGTTTGGTAGCATGGCAAATGTACGGAGAAACTCCATTATTTCCTTAAAAGAAAATCCTTTCAGTTGCTGTCATGTTGAGGAAAAATTGGCAGTGAAAGAATTCGACCACACTTTTTAAGGCCACATGAAAGACCATGTAGAACGAGCTTCTGGAGAGCATGCTAGCTGTCATCAGAGCCCGTATAACAGAGGAGGTCAGGTCTGCTGTTTGTGACCATCCAAGCGGATGAGACGACCGACGTGTCACCACAGACTCAGCTGGTGCTTGTAATGCGGTACACTTATGTTCATCATAAGGTGAAGGAGTGTTTCTTCGGGTTTCTCCCTGTTATGAATGCAATGTCTGATTCCATTGCTGGCACTGTTTGGACAGATTGAGTGATGTTTTTTTTTTTGGACGGTGGCAGAGAGACACATGTACAAAAATACGATGGTGCCAAAGTGATGAGGGGAGTGCGGGCTGGTGTGCAGCAAAAGGTGCGTGAGCATTTTAGAAATGCCCATTACATGCAATGATGTGCACACTAGCTGAATCTGATTATGCAGCAGGCTACTTCTCACATCTCAGCAGTGACAGTTTTCTTTTCTGGTCTGGGAGGCATTGCCAGTTTTTTTTTTACCTGGTCTCCCAAATGCACCAGCATATTTGTCATAAGATTGTTGAACAAAGAATTCCAAAACTGTCACTCACAAGATGGAACTTCAACAGCAAAATCGTCAACACTGTCTATGAGAACCTAGATGACCTGATGCAGTGTTTGAAATTCATCATGACATCGGGTTGATTTGACAGCACCACAGTCAGGGAGGCGTCTGGTTTCCTGAGAATGCTGCAGGATGAGGACTTCCAGTTTTTCCTGCAGCTGTTTCATCAGATAATGCTTCATGTGGACATGCTGTACAAGCAGCTGCAGAAGAAGGACATTGATGAAGTCTTCATCAAACGAGCCCTCCAGAGCTTCAAAAGCAGTATGCAGGCAGCAAGGTACGATACAATCATTTTAAATTCTTCTCAATACTGAAGCTCGTCATAAGTAAATATAGTCACCTACCACTCAAGTAGGTTCACCTGTTCAATTTAATTAAATCCAATGAAAAAGTTGTTCCATTTATATTGCTTTTGTAAAAAAGATAGACATTTTTGTTGATCTTGTCAGGAAAATGATCATTAAATAGCGGGGGTGTATTAGGATGATATATTTATCAGTGTTAAAATATTTTGTCCTCCAGTTTTTTAAGGGAGTGGACAACATATTAGGCACTTTTCAAGATAATGCAGTCATGTACATCATCACCCACAATAATAAACATAAAGCAAGTTATCACCTATATGACTATCAATAAACACGGAAAATGTATAAACTTTATAAACATAGAATTTATATAGAATATAGAATTTATAGCATTGGTTTCAAATAGATTGCGGAATTGAACCTAATGTAGTGGTCAATGACTGGATATGCATGAAGGAAAGCTATATTCGTGTTCTCACTTTTTTCTTTTTGTTTGTTTTTTTAATGCATTTTTTATTGAGCACTGGTGGTACAGAATATGTACATAGAAACAAATGCACAGGACAAGAGTCTGAAGGTAAGTGCTCATATCAGAATTTTCAAGTAATAACTACCCCCCACCCTGGAACATCCACTCAGAGAGAGCAAGAAAAAAAAGGGCAATAGAAATGAAGACATTAATAATTATTCAACAACAGCAGTGACAATAATGAACAAGAAGAAAAAAAAAAAAACAAACAAAAAAAATACAAAAAAACAAAAAGGGGGGTAAAATCATTTTTAAAAAAATCCAGGATTATTACAGTTGGTGTACGGGACCTGTGCGATACCTTCACTTTACATGTATGACTGATTCATAAAATGTAGATGCAAGAGGAGCTGTTAGGTAGATGGGCATGGTTTTAAGTTTACCACGGTGTGATAGTATAGGGCCCCAGATGGAGAAAAGTTTGTCCCGTGACTTCTTAAGAGTGTATTTTATCTTCTCCATCTATAAGAAGTGTATTAGGTCACTACACTACAGTGACACACTGGGCGGATTTTTTGACTTCCAGTGCAATAGTGTCCTTCAACGTGCAATCAATGTTGCAAAAGCAATTATATTTTTATAACTTTTCCTTATTGTAGAGTATCTTCTATCTGTGGTACCGAATATGGCCATTGCTGCATTAGGTTGGAGATCAATGTTAAGAGCATCTGACAACATTCTGAAGATCATAGACCAGTAAGTTATCATGGCTGGACATCCAAAACATATGGGATAAGTCGGCAGGGGTGTTTTGACACTTGTCACAGCCAGCGTCTATGTAAGATTAAATTGCAGCCAGTCTTGCTTTTGAGTAGTGGATGCGATGCAGGATTTTAAATTGAATTACGCTTAACCTAACACCGGAGGTGCTGCCGTTTACTCTTAATAGAACATTGTCCCAAAAATCCTCCAGTTTCAGTTCCCCCCTAAAATGGCCACCCAGTCTATCTTAATCTTTACGAGGTTTGTGTCTTTAAAAGAGGTTAAGGGGTTGTTTATTCTTGAAATTAGTCCTTTGGAATCAAATAAAGCTCTCAACAGATCATCATGGCGGTGTGAAGGTAAACAAGGAAAGTTGGGGTCATAACGTTGTAGGAAGTGACAAACTGTAAAGTAATGAAATAGACTGGATTGGGGGAGACAGAAATCGTGCGACAACTCATTGATAGTTGATATGTACATGTCTTTGAAATAATGAATACCTCGGTTTTGCCAATAGAGTGAATTCTGAGTTTAACCTTGCCTGGGGGAAATGTGATTTTTATGTATGGGGCTTAAATGAAGAAGGTTTTCAAATCCAAAATGTCGTCTAAACTGAAACTATATCTTGAGAGTATTTATAACTACTGGATTGTTGGTGAATTTTAAGATAGATATGGGCAGGCTAGAGGTGACCAGGGCTCCAAGAGAAGTAGAGATGCAGAAGGCAGCTTCGAAGAGGCACCAGTTTGTGTCAGGGGCATGAAGCCAAAGCATGACTTTATAAATATTTGAGGCCCAGCAGTAATAACAAAAATTTGGAAGGGCCAAGCCACCTTGGTTCTTAGGCCTCTGCAGCATCTCTAAACATATTCTGGGACTCCTCCCGTCCCACAGGAATGAAATTAAGGCCTTATCAAGAGACTTAAAGAAAGATTTAGGGAGGTAGAGGGGAATACACTGAAATAGGTTTTGGGGAGCACATTCATTTTTATTGATATTCAATTTGTATCCAGAAAAGGCTCAGAATTTCGTTAAAGTATGGATGATAAAAGGAGTACTTAGAATGGGGTCTGATATATACATTAATAAATCATCTGCATATAAAGATACCCTATGCTCCATCTCTTCCCTATGAATTCCACTAATTAATGGTAGGGTGTTGAGTGTGATGGATAAGGGCTCTATAGCCAAGGCAAATAGGAACGGGCTAATTGGACAGCCCTGGCGAGTATCCCTTGACAGCTTGAAATATTGTGAACATTTCCTATTTGTGATGACAGAGGCTTTAGGTGAGGTATATAAGATCTCTATCCATGCAAGTATCCCCATTCTACCCTGTCGAATGCTTTCTCTGCGTCAAGTGTGATGACAACCTTGGGTACCGCACCAGACGCAGGAGAGTAACTTACATTTAGAAGCCGGCAGATATTTGAAAATGCATGGCGCCCTGGCATGAAGCCTGTTTGGTGAACAGAAATTACTTTGTGCATTGTTGTTTCTAGGTGTAAGGTAAGAGCTTTAGCTAAGATCTTCACATCACTGTTTAGGAGTGAGATAGATCGGCCATCTTTACCTGGTTTAAGCAGGAGGGTCACTGATGCTTCAGTCAGAGTCGGTGGGAGGGAGCCTCAGGACAGAGAATCGATAAACATATAGAGCAAATTTGGAGGTAATTTGAAAATTTAAAATTTTTTTTTTAAAAAACTCCATAGGATACCCGTCAGGGTCTGGCGCCTTACCATTTTGCATTGCCATTATTGCTCCAACGATATCTGTAAGATTCAGCGGAAGCTCAGTCTGTCCTGTGCGCTGTTGATATTAAGGGAGCACGGAGGTCATGTTCCATATCAGAGCTGTCACTTATCCCTGACGTACACAGTAGAGTAGAATGAAGTGAATGCTTCATTAATTTCTACTGGGTTGAGAGTTAATCTACTGTCACCTTTCCGTATTTGGGGGATTTGTTGTGAGGCAGAGCGGCTCTTAAGCTGATGCGTTAATAAGCGTCCAGCCTTGTCGCCATGCTCATAAAAATATCCCTGTGTTTTTAACAGAAGGCATCCTGTTTTTTCAGTTGACATCAAATTATATTGTGTTTGGAGCCCAAGGCCAAACAATAAAATAAATGAGTCCTGAAATCATCACAAATCGACCTTGAGGGTCTGAGATAATAGTGATAAAGTTAAACTGAATTTTTTTTTTATGAATCAAGATGGCTGTCCCACATGTTTTAGAATTAAGATTAGAATGAAACATGTTTCCCACCCAACCTTTTTTCAGTCTAACCTGATCTTTAACCAGTAGGTGGGTTTCTTGAAGAAATGTGATATTGCATATTAAATATTTAAGATGATTAAATGTCCTGGCTGTTTTCACAGGCCCATTCAAACCTTTCTCATTCCAACTAATGAAACGTACCGCAGCACCTCCTGCATCAGTATTGTGCATTATGTTCGAACAGAGAAAATAGAGTAGGAAGGAAGATAATGTTTCCCCTTAAAAAAATAAGGAGGCTCCCAGTTTGTGATATGTTAAACTAAAACCTCTTAACATTAGGGTAGATACACAAAGAAAACATACACTAATAATGTGTGCAGCACATATGCATACATTTGAACATAATGAATGGTCGGCTTAATGGTAGAGTTCCAAGTACATTCATTTGTTCACAGCAAGATATTAATTAGCCTAGTAAAAGTACGATGCGGTACTCAGACCTCCAGTCCAAGGACAGCTATTTGGCATCATAAGATGAAGAGACTAGCTTGCTTGACCTTGAGTTCAGGTTCCCATGTCCATGCTTTCCATGTCGCGATGTATAAAGTCGTGATTCCGAGCCCAGCGCAGCACAGCTTCTTTCTGCTGGAATCTAGAGAAGCAAACCAGGAACATGCGAGGGGTGATCTTTGGCCAAGTTTAGAGGTTGGAATTCGGTGGGCCCTCTCCAGCTTGGGCGGCGTAGGAAAGACGTCGGGCCCCATCACTTGTTGGAGTATATCCGACATGAACTTTATGGGATCCTTGCCATCCTCGCTGCCCTCGGGGATGTTGAATATACAAAGATTACATCTTTGTGAGTGGTTTTCAAGGTCATCACACCGGTCCAAAAGAGACTGGTTTTGACTCTGGAGCGTTTTAAAGGTGGATTCGGCTAACGTGAGCCATTTAAAGTTATCGCCAGCCACAGACTTGATGGAGGTAAGGCAGTTCTGGAATGTGTGGATTGTTGCTTGTAATGAGTCCAGTGACGTTTGTAGTGGTCTGATGGCGTCCTGAATCAGAGAAGAGATATACTCCCTAAACGAGGCTCTCTGTTTTGTAAGGTCGGCAGAAAGGTTCATAGCTATCCCAGTGGCGGTAATGGGTGCTCCGGGTGAAACTGATGAAACTGGTGTCAGGTTCCTAGCTGCAGATGCAAAATATGCTAGCTTCCCAGCAGCACGCGTTGCCGGAGTTTGTACATTGCTGGCTGCTTTTGCATTTTTAGAGTTGCTCCTTGGGATAAGCCAATGCTAACACAGCAAAAGGTTATGCTGAAATTCTTGCCGGAAAATCATTAGAAAAAAAGAGGATGTAAAAGAGCGAGATGGGAACCTCCACATGTGCATCCTCTCTCTAAATGTCGGAGCCATTTTTTTCACTTTTCTAAGTTCTAGTCATAGTTTTGCGTACTAACACACTGTTGGTCCGCTTGCCCTCAGGGACTCATCTCAACAGCAACAGCAAGTAGCAGCAGGCTCGCCAGACCAAGAAGGGCCTTGAGAGAAGCAGAGGTTGTCTGAGGAGATCTGTGACACCATCCTGGCTCTTCTACCTCACAGACCACCTTGTGAGTGCCACACTGCTACAGGCAGAAATGTTTGAGCAGCACCACCATACATGTCCTGGGGAGGCTCTGGATGCCACTGTGACAGCATATCCCATGCTGAACAAGGCAAAGTTTAAGACAGAACCGTCTCTCATCTACGAGAATGCTAAATTCCACGGCTGCTGTGGTGCACTTGCAATGTACCAGGTTCCTCTCAGGTACACCTCCCAGGAGGCCTTTTCTGGGACAGTGCTCTGTTGAACATCCTCATGACCACACCCATGCCAACAGCTGAAGCTGAGAGGTGTTTCTCAACACTGAAAAGGATTAAGGCGTTCCTGAGAAATGCAACAGGAACATCTGAATGCACTGGCCATGCTCTCCGTGGAGAGGGAGCTTGTCAGGAACAGGATGGATTTCGATGAGAGTCACTGATCACTTTGCTGCTTTAAAAGAAAGACGAGCAAAATTTCAGTACTAAATAATGACAGATTATTTGTAGAGTCAAAATTACTTTATTTATGAAGACTCAGGGATCGAAGTTTCCAACGTAGCCCAGTGTGTGGCTTATGTAGTGAAAGGGAAAATCTTTGTCTTGCAGTGTAGTAGTTACAGGTAATGTTGCTCATTTGACCAGTAAAAACTGACAATAACCTTGCTACTTATTAATTACCCATTGAACAGGTCACCTCAGTCATCATCAAAATAATCAAAGATTGTGCCTGTCTGGGACATCTCAGTTTACACAGATTCCCTGGGTGAGCAGAAGACATTGACATTCTACGTTTCCATGTTGCTGTCAAGCTTAACGGCACAACTAGTCAGGTTTATTACGCTAGTTATCGCTAATAGGTGTCTGGTTACTCTACAGGCAGCTCACTAATAAAGCCTCCTGGTAATCCATTGATTAATAGACAAAAATCTCTATTTTTATTGACCCAATATTCCAGTTCATCAGAAATTCTAGTCTCAAAAGTTTCTTTCTTCAATAAATTCCAACAGATTGCTATAGTGTGATGGCATGTCCACGAGTCAGAAAAGCAAACTGGGCTACAAGTAAGTGCATAATTCTCCTCTATCGTATATAAACTGAACCAGTTGTAAATTAGGTTGTTCAGGTCAAACTCCATTAAAAGTTAATTCCCAGGTTTGAGAAAACAACCTAAAGGTAACTCTGCCACTTGTGTGATGCCATGTAAAGTCAGACGATGGTCCCAGAATACCTCCCCTGGACAGACTGTGTTTAGATTATAAGAATTGTGGCAAAATTCTCCTGGACCATTTCTGAAAGTGACCTGGGTGATTAGCCCTGTAGACACATTATCTACTGAGGCTGACAGGTGCAATAATAGAAGAAAATAAATGCAGCACGTTGCAGGGGAAGATCAGTCATTACATGCCCTCTGGAAGCGCACACACCACTTCATGCAGCATTTGTCAAATAAGCCTGTGAACACATCAATCCAGACACTGAACATAAAGTTACTGGTAAATTTTGCCTAAGCTCATTTGCAGCAGCTGGCATGCGGCCATCGGTACACCATCTATTCTTAACTAATTGTAATTCTTGTGGAAATTTGTATTACTTATTTCAAACAAGTTTCTGATCAGAGAATAATTATGTTTGAAACACATTATAAACAGAAGATTGAGAGATTTTACAGGTTCATTTTCAGTTTAAAAGGGATTTCAATGTTAATATTATATACATAATTTCTGGAATATGCATCGAGTGGAGAATGCTCTAAAGTCTGATATCAAGCTGTGCTTTCTTGTGTGTGTGTAGCCTAAGTGGTGCACTGGAGCAAGTAATGGGGGACAGTGATTGGAGAAATGGATGACTCTTCAAAAGTCACCTTGAGTGAACAGAACTCATCATTCACATGCCAAACACACACATACTCTCATACATAAACCTGCAGCTGAGTGCAACTGACCAAGGTCCTTGTCAACACTAAGGACGCAGAGAACGTTGTACTTTACTGACATTGATTATTATAGCTATGTCTTTTACCAAATCTGCGCCTACATCATGCCTGGAAATGACAATGCTGGCCATCTTGTTTTATTTTTATATTCCTGAGTCTCACAATGTACATCTGGTGTATGTGGATTTTAGGTCACACATATCCAGGCTACATGTTTAACTGAAAAATGTGGGGCACACTCCACTTTAATCTTTGTAAATAAAAAAATAACTAAAAACCAGGTTCTTCATGCTTGGTATTTTGCAGTTTAATTTCATCACTAGTCTGCCACAGTTTGACTTGTATTTTTTTTGTTTTTTTTTGTAGTGTGGAATGAATATGATTGCATGTCACATCCACCCAAAGAACCTGACCATAAGCCAGTATAATACCAGCTTCAGCAGCCTTTAAAGCTGTGATTTAACCCTTTTCTGTCCAGGGTTTGTAGATTTATCACTACGTGTGTGGTTTCACTGTAACTGTGCAAACTGTCTCAATGGCTTTTTTTCCAGCATGCCTGATGTTATTATAGGTTAGAAACATAAAGCTAATTTTTTGCTCACATGGCACATGCACCAAAATCCATCTCCATCCCTCTGTCATTCCAAAAAAAAACAAAAAAAACAGCAGAAACAAACATCAGTTCTCTTTCTATTCAGAACCAGGCTTTACTACTTATTATACATCCTCATTGCATAAAATAAGTGCTACTGTGGATAGCACAACAGGTGTCCCACTTAAACACACATACATACACATACACACACCTTTAGTCCAGGAAACCTGCTGGCTGCACTTCACTGATTCCTTAGTGAGCGACATGCATCATTAACAGCTTTTAAATGTAGAAGTGTCCTGCCTTCAGGATCTTCTAACAGGCTGTCCACCTCTCCCTCCCTCCTTAAGCACCCCACCCTCTACTCACACTGTGTAAAGTGTTACTAAAGAGGCTTAACAACCTATTTCTAAAGGCCTGCATGGGGCATTTGTACACCATAAAAAAAGACTAGAAGTAACAAACGGCACTTCACTGAGAGCCCTTACATAGTGAACACACTCCAGTTGCTTTACAGAGGTGCTTAGAGGGAGCAGCAGGTAAGTAGAACTGTGCTTTTTGCAACTTCTTTTCCAATAATTGTCCAAAGAGGTGAACTGTTAAAAGTGAGTTAAACAACACGGACATATATATATATATATATATATATATATTTATATGTGTGTGTGTGTGTGTGTGTGTGATTGCAAAGGTTTACACAAGTGTTCATGATTAGAAAGCAATCTGTCTGTTATGGTAAATGTTGAGCAGCTTTAGGAAGTGATGTTTCTGGTGGTGATTTTTTTAAATGAAAATGTGTATTTTGCTAGTTTTGCTAGCAGGGCTGAGCTGCATGCCATCAAAACATTACACAGCAGGACTAATGTATATCTGCTAATAAAAGGAGCCACAGATGTAAATATGGTGCTTTTGAATTTAGCTGCAGCATTGCTGAGAATGTTGAAAATCAGAGCAGACATCAGGGTGTATGTTATTTAACATGCATTCTGTACTAAGCTACACACAGCTGTTATTCACATATGTCTGAAATGAGATTAAAACATTGCTGGACTAAAATTTATTCCACAAGATTAAACATTTTTCAAAGGGTTGGGTGACTACAGATTTATAAATCTGTCAAATATCATGAGATACAATCTAAAATGGCTTTATAATTCACAGAAACAGATGAAACCACGAAATAAGAAAGCATGATAAACTCACAATAGGTTGTGGGTTTAAAAGCAGAATGCATCAAAGAATCACGTAAAAGTCTTAAATTCTATCATTTTTCTGCATAAATCTACCGCTGAAAAGATAAAATGGTTTGTATTTTGTCAGAATTGTCTGCCTATTTCATAGAATTTATCGAATGAGTTTTTCAAAACGTACGAAATGAAAGGTGAAAACCATCAATACTGGTACTGCTTCCATAGAGAAAATGCTCATTAAGATATTGCCACAATGTGAAAATAGAAAATGTGTTACGAAGAAATTCCGCCTTAAAATAAACATCCCAGACCAGCTACCTTAAAGCGCTGCAAATAAAATGCGAACCGTCATCTAAGCGACATCTTTTCCTAAAAGGACCATATTCTCAGGAAACATCCGCGCTGGAAAAGGTGCAATGTGTCTTTAATTTTTTGCCTTTGTAGAGGCGGCAGCAATAGCGAGGGCATCTCAGGCAAACCACAAAGCCAAGGGTTAAAGACGATACCATGCTGACTCGCTCTAAACGACATGCCACGCCATTTTATCTGCTCTTTATTTCCCCGTCATAGCAAACCAGCTCCAACTTCCTGCTCGCGCGAATGCCATTCAAGGACAAGGATGAGAGAGGCAGAGCAGTAAAAAAAAAGAAACAACAGGAGGAATCAGTGTTTCAGGAACATTAAGGGGAAGGTCATTGTCTGCTAGCTTACCCTGGGAGAGAAGCAGAGGGCCTGAACCTGCCAGAACCTATCCACGGCGACCGGGAGGCGGACCTGCAAGAGACCAGAACAACAAAGACAGTTTGTGACAAAGCTGAGGCGCCGCAGTCCAAGAGGAGTGAAATCAAATGTGACATTTTTCATTTATTTGTAAATGCCTCCTTGGCGGCACACTCACTCGAAACGACAGTTGGGCTTTTACCAAGTTAGGGGGAGCTGATGGTAGAATAGAGGGATCCTGACAGAGGTTGTAATGAGATGCCGCATTAGGGCCGCTCTCTCATCCACTCTCCCCTCTCTCGCCCAGAAGCACGCCCTTCACTTCCAATCTACAACCCTAACCATTTGGAAACGGTTAACCCTATGAAAAACTACACTAACCCTCTTTGGTGCTCTGATGAAACATTCTTTGTGGGTTTATTTTGTCACAGATGCCTTTGATGCTACAAATGCCTTTGTCCAAAGGATTCCGAAGCGCTTGCAGCCTTGCGTTGGAAAAACGTTCACAAAATCCACTAACTGCTCAGAACAATGCAGTAAAATAAATTTTCTATGGATGCTTTTTAATATAAGGTATATGAGTTTAAATTGAATGTACTTTTATTCCTATGTAGTCTAAATTTTATAGTTTTTAAATAGTTTTAAAAATGATAAAATAAGAAATATTTTGACAAGCTAAAAAAGGTACTTTATAAATTATTAAAAAAACAAACAAACTATAAAGCAACTTCATAATAACTTGTCCTGGGTTTAAGATTTAGTCATGATAATTACTTTCTCATGTCTATACATTTCTTTTAAACAATTTCAAAGTTAAGCTAATTTTTAATGTGGTGAGAACAAAAGTCTCACAGTTTGACACCAGTGACAATATATGCAATAAATACTTGGGTTTGTCTGAACCACGGGTTTGTTAATCAATTAAAATTGTTCAGTTTTGCCTAAAATGTCTTTTTATGGCTCGAAGACTTGTTGTGGACCACCTTTTTTACTGGACTACTTTTACTGGACCTTTGCTGATGCAACAGGAGCGTTTCTGCTGCAGCAGCATGTGTTACTGAAGTACAGCATGGCTTCAAAGATAAATTACACTGGAGACTGGTCTGTAAAAAGTGCCATCTCTGCAGTATTTGCCCTCCTGTTGTCTTCCTCTTCTGCTTTTTCTTTTTCCTGTTTCTCTTCTTCTCTGGTTCCTTCTTTTGGCTGGGTGCATGTTATACTGCTCAACACTGCCCCTGTGGTTTCCGGTGGTATTGCTCCGTTTGCTATGTCAAGAGACGGCTCGGCAAGAACCCAGAAAACGGACCAAATGGTGTTCGTAAACAACAGTAGACTGTAAAATACATATTCATTTGTTGTGTTCCACCCACAGGACATCTGATACCAGCGGGTTAAACATTTGATTTCCTCTAATTTTAACTGTGTTTTAATCTGATCTTGTAATGAGTAAACTAATAATGCAAACCAACATTTATCTGGTTGCATTCTGTACTTTAAAGTCTTAAAGTGGATGGATTTGTTTGTAATAATAGTTTTATGTTTGAGTTAAGTATCCATACTTCTTGTACCAATGCTGAATTAAATAAATAGGTAATATAGTCATTTGACACAACAGAAATATGAAATCTGTAATCTTTGACACCTTTCTTAGCTAGGCCATATTTATTTATTCTTTTCATGAATTTTCTAACATTAACATGTATTATAAATTGGACTTAGGATTAAATCATGATTTGTTTTAAGTGGATTATAATTAGACAACAGTAGATTGGAATGACTTGGACTGCATCTTTAAAAGTGCCAGAAGATGTTGTGAATTGGCACTATACAAATAAAGTTGAATTGAATTAGGAGTTTAAATGACTGAACAACTATAAAAACACTGATTTAGTCAATTTTCTTTCTACAAACTGGGTCAAGCTGGAACAGGGTCTTGATGGAGGAGCTTGCAGGAAAATGAGCTCCTACCCTTAGCAAGTATGACTCGTGCCCTCTGAGCTGTCCTCTCAGATTGAAAGAGTGTGCCATAGACTGGGCAGCATGTGAACAATGAGTTATGTACTTCATTAAGCTGAAGTAATTTCCTTCCAGATATCATGTCGCCTTCAAGCCTCTCAGTAATCCATCCCAGCTGCCATCAGCTAAATTTAGCTCCATCGAGCACAACGCTGCACCTCGTCATAACACTGAAGGTAAAGGTGTCTGGCTGAGGCCAAGTTGTAAAAGCTGTCATTAAAATAGAAAAGTTTTGCTTATATTTGGCTGTGGATAGAATCTGTAGGCTGCCAGTGGCAGCTAATTCATCACCCTTACCTATTTCATTCATTCCTTAATAATTGCACGGCAGTAATTAGATTTATCATCAGATTTAGTCCAAGTCTCAGAAGAATTATCCACACTGCAATGCTAAACATGATTTAAATAGAAACTGGGTAATGTATACTGTAAAAGATAAAGGTTCTGTACTTACTGTTTTCATATTTGTTGATATCCACTGCTTTCATCAGATAGAACAGATCTGCATCAAACAACTCCATTTAGTTCATCACACTTAACTGTCATGTTAGTTAGTTCTTGTAAAAACAAGCAACCAAAACATAATCACTAGTAAAGTTTAAAGACCATTATGTAACTTTCCTGACTCGGTGGCATCTATGGTGTGCATTTCTGAAGCTGTTGCTGGCCAGCAGCTTCCTGAGGCTGAGAAACTACACTATGCAACTTTATCTTCCAGGTGTGACGTTGCAGCTGGGTTTCACTTTATGCACCGTGTCACTCACTAGCAAGCAGATATAAACACACTGCCTGTTTCAGGCGGTGTTCCTTTGCTGATTCAGCAAAGAAATGCAACAAGACATTATCAGAGGAAGAGAGGAAAAGTAAGAAAGAAAGACAAAATAATACAGATAAATGGTCACAAATATGTTTAAACACCTTTATGACTAAGAATTCAAATATGCAACTAATACAATTCAAAATTCTGCATAGAACTCATTATACAGGACAAAGGATGTT
>JBAGKM010000017.1:31913039-31927594 GCA_037177155.1 Melanotaenia catherinae | reverse complement strand
TGTCCATCCCTTTATAACCACAGTGTAGCATCTTCTGATGCTACTTCCAGCAGGATAATGCACCATGTCACAAAGCTTAGATCATCACCAACTGCTTTCTTGAACATGACAGTGAGCTTACTGGACTCCAATGGCCTCCACAGTCACCAGATCTCAATCCAAGAGCAGGAATCCCCAACTCTGGTCCTCAAGGCCCACTGTCAGACTTTCAGTGTTGCCCTGATTCAACACACTTGACTCAAATTAATGGCCCCACAGTGGACTTGTACAGAGCTTGATGGAGATCAATTTAATTTGAATTTGTTTCAACAGGCACACATCTAATTCCTGCAGGATAGTGGGCTTTGAGGACCAAGGGTTGGTGATCAATCAACCTGACCTTTGTCTATTTTCTGGAAATAATTAACCAATCATAATTCAGTTCACTTTCCATTGCCATGTAAAGTTCTGTAGCTCTTTTGTGCAAAAGAAAACTTTTTGACTAACTAGATTTCAGCTTATTCAAGTGTTCTTGTTGTGGCAATATTAGCATAACCAGCTCTGGCTAGTTCTTGGGAAACTGAAAAAAATCCACAAAGTTTTGGATCAGAATCGGGAAGCTTTTATATAGATATCAAAGTGTGAGAGGAGCTCACACCAGCTGCTGCTGAAAATATCTTATAACCTCTGGCACATTAAGAAATTAAGTTAGCATATGTCCTGATATCTTTATTACACGTAACACTGACGGTAAAAATGAAGAGTGTGGAATGAAACTAACATTTAAGAACAAAGAAGAGGAAAAAGTATAAACAGAAAGGTGGAAAAATAGACAAAATATGCCAATCAAAAGAAACTGTCAAAGACAGAGTTCACATTTTATATCATCTGCAAGGCTGTGATCAATGTCTCAGTATTTATTCAGAAGCCACTGCCTGATGAGACTCCAGCTTGTCCTCTCTCCTCTTCTTCCTCCTCTATACACCTCCCTTATGGATACCTCTCTCTCCTCCGATGACACAATCCCTCCTTCCTCAGTGCAATCTCAAGGAATGATAACTGGCTGCAGGTTAATGGGGAAAAACTCACGGCTGTTTCTATGTGAGTGAGGCTAGGTTTGAATCAGGCTGAGAATGAAACAGTGTGTGTGAGAGAGTGTGTTTACATGTTCCCAACACATTCAATGTAATGCTAATCCAATTCATTTTTAATGAGGAAACCGTCAGCTCTTACCGCGAGGCGAAAGAGATAAGCGGTCGGTTGCACTCTGGGAAATCAATAGCACACTTGTTTATTTTGCTGTTTGAATTGTTTGTGTGTTTAAAAACAAACCATCGGGATACGCTGCCAAGATAAGTGTTGTTTCAAAAAGCTTTAACTCCTTTGTACACAGGGTGTGTGTCTGTGCGTCTATGTGTGCATCACTCCAGAGAATGATTACCACAAGTCTAACAGCAATGTAATTAATTTACTCTCTGTCGATAGAGAGGGAAGAGAGGAGTTATCATTACAATTGACTGTTTCTTGTTTTTCGGAGGCGTGCAGGCAGGCGGTCGAGTGATAAGACTCATAAAACAGACTCTGGGATGACCTGGAGTCGGCTTTGCATTCTGGGATAAATTGGAGCAGAGCTGGCTTCATGCTGAGCTTGAGCACATGAACGGAAACCAAAATAAGAATCACAAAAGCTTAAGGGAAAGAAATGTATTATTATCTCTGGTATACTGTTCACGTCTCCGTCTCTTCTTCATCTCCTTCACCGGCTAAACTAATAAACCTCGGAGCAGCCATTCGTCAATGTTAAAGCAAATCTAACACTGGGTTTATTAAAGGTCATTACTGTTAAGTGGATGGATATGCATCGTATGGCCAGCTCTATATTTCACCATTCTTGCTGCGAGTAGCAGCTTCTTTATTAAGTTCTGTCGTCCTTACCTTAACAGTTATGTCTTATAAAGTCACATTTTGCCGTATTTCAGAGGAGCAGATGACGGCTAATAGAGGGATTCCTCCCCTCCTGGAAACTGTCATTTTATTGTCCTCTCCTGCAGAGCACACCGACACTGCAGACGGCTCATGACCATATTCCATCGTCTGAAGTAGAAACTAAACCTTTGACATGCTAAGTTATGGGGCAGCTCTTGAAGGATTGCCTCAAGCATCTATAAATGTATGCGTTAAAATCTCCCTGATATCCTGTTACTAAATTAAAACGACCAGTTTATCCATTCATAGTTTTATAGCATCCACTTTCAGATTCTGCTCAATTACTCAGCTTTAGGGGTCGGTTCATCCAAATTACAGAAACTCACATTTTCCCACTTAGCCATGCAAATAATTTGAGTTTAATTTGCCAAAAATTTCTAGTTATCTGTAATTTGTAATTGATCTTTCTAATTGTTGCACAATAGGTTACAAAAACAGTCTTCCGATAATCCAACCAGAATCAAACACTGTTCCCTATGCATTAATTGGACTTGAACGTTTTCAAACCACTAAAATGTATTAATTGTGTTTCATCAGCAGCAGCAGGAGACTCAGCAGGTGGAGCCTGAGGTGACCCAGGTGGGAGGTGGCGATTCCTCCTCCACTTGTTGAAGCATCCTTGTGCAAGATGATAAACCCTGAATGTTGAGGCTGGTGAGTGTATGTATGACCAGATAAATGAGGCAAACAACACACACTAAACAGCTAATAGAAGGTTGAAAGGAAAGTGCCTTGCAGTTAATTTATTATAGCCTTACAGTGAAAAGCTAAACAGTCACATTTACTTTTTTATTAGTTTAGCAAAGAAACCATGGAATACTAAAAGTTTTAGGTCAATTAACCATAAAATATGGGTGTATTTTCATTGTTTCTGCAGCTTTTTCTACTGAAAGACAAATTTAATGACGTTCGAATCTTCATCAACAATAGCACACCATGCACTTGCACAGATCTGATCCAGTAAGATGTGGTTTCACTGTGATCTATGAAAGCCCAAATAACTTTAAATGAGATACCTACATCGCTCTAAACCTGCGATAGGAATTGAGATTTTAAATTTGTCGACATGTTGGCAAATGGCCCACCACAGATTAAAGAAATCAAATAAACTGAGCCTCCTCTCCTGAGTTGCTCTTAAAGGTCCAGTTTTGGTGAAAACCAGCCTTAATATCCTGTAAATATGCAAAATGAACCTTAAACCATGGCTTCATGTTTTCTTGACCATGGCCCCCGTTACACTTATCACTAATTTGAGTCTAAAAGTCTGAAGACTAGTGTGAAAGCATCTTTAATGCCCCCCAAACAAAACAAACAAAAAATTCACAACAGAAAACGAAGTTGGGATTTATTTATTTATGGAAATTGTTAAATTCTTATGAGTCCCATTCCCATGACAACAATGCAGAAAAACAGATCCTTTAAGAAATTTTTTCTTTATTTAATTACTTTCTTTTAAATGCTTTACTTTTAAAAATGTAATTTAATAAAACTTTAATTTAATATTTTATTTTATTATTGGTCAGACTGAACCTTCTATGTGAAAAAAAAAACACTAAGAATTTGGGCATTTTTCTTATTGATAAAAAACACTAAATACAAAGAATTGCCTGGTTTTTATAGTTTTTCTTTTATTATTTAGATAAATTAAATTGAATTCTGTTCTGATATTGTAAAATTAAAATATTTCAGGCCTTCTGTTATGTAAAGCACTTAGAGAAAAAACAAATTACTTTAAAAACAGACTAAATATATAAATAATATAAAAACAACAAAGAAAATTCTCCTGAAAAAATCTTGTGTGCTGGTATTCATGATCAGATAAACTACACACAGCTGCACGTCCTGCATGGTGAGCGGGAACAGCTCTCTTCAGTGGGACAATGCAGCATTAACAAATCCTCTACGCGCTTCTTTGTAGCTGAATTTTCCAATTTATCTCTCTGACAGCATTTGTAAGGGAAGTGTATGAATGTTTCATACCAACAGTCCACTATATAAAAATGCTTGCAAAAAAATCACAGTGACAAGCTGGAAATAAGATGACAATAAGTTACAAATGTGTAAACTGCTTTTAAACATCACCAAACCTGACAGCCTCAACGTCTGCAGGAAAATTGTGAAGTATTTATAAACAACCTCACACATTCATACTGTTCATGAATACAGAATACTGGCAGATGCATCCTTTAAAGAAAGACTTCCTGTGGAGAGTCCTGTCCGACTGCTTCCTTGTTAAAATGAGAAGGAATAGAGGAAGACAGTCCGTATAGGAAATCAATTCAGAACTGGATCTGCAATATGTAGTTTAGAAATGGAGGTATCTTTGGATGGGGTGCTTGTGTTTGTGTCAAATAGCTGCATTAAGGTGTGTGTTTGCAGAAAGAGGAGCATGCATACAGCATGTTTGTATGAGTGAGCAGCCACGGGGAAGGACACTGGTTCAGCATGAGGCTAAAACGATTCAACTTTCTCTGACCTCTCTGTGAAGCACCTTAATTATTTATCACGTGCATCAGAAAAAATACTTATATAAACACCAAACTCAGATACAATCTTCCCCCCCAGTCCCTCATCCTATCTGCCAGTGAAGCAAACACATGAGACAGCTATTACAGAGGTAAATTCAAAAGGACAGCTAATACATCTGTGCTGGACAGCAGTGCGTTTTGGGCAACTCACCATTAGATTTCTCACTGTCTGCAGGTTTCATCTGGATAGGGTGGTGCATCTGTGGAGACAACAGACGAAACATGAAATATCTATAAGGTAAAGCAGAAGGGGGAGAAGAATTTGTAGCAACAAGATGAGGAACAAGATCAACATAGAGGATGAGGAGATAAAAACAAGGAACAAGAATTTTCTACAGAGAAGCAAAAAAAAAAAATACTAGAAGTAGAGGATTGAGGCTGAAAAGGAGAAGAAAAACAGCCTGAGCATATCTAACACAAGGACATAGAACAAGTTAATTCAACATGTTTAATGACTAATGTTGACATGGAAGCTTCTACATTTGAAACATGAAGGTATGAAGACAACCTTGTCGAGAAAACCGTCACATTGTTATTTTTCCATCTCTCTCACAGAAGGAGAACAGTGTGTTTATTTCCACAAATCAGCAATGGAAAATAAATTTACCGTCTCCATCCTGCTGGTTTTAACTAACCACTCAGCTCAAATTTTCCAAATCTGGTTAGTTCTGGCTGTTTTTTTTTTTTCGTCTGGTTGTCTTGAAAACACAACAGAAAGTAGATTTGCTTTAGTAAAACAAACACTCATCACCTTAAGAATGATCAAGTTTTTAATTTGATTGAATTTCTTTGCATTTTTTCTGGGTTCTTAAATTCTTAGAATCTTATTTGGCTCAAGCCAGATCAAAAATAGAGACAAACATAAAGGATCTGTCCTCTGCAGAACAGCTGGGCGCTTGTATTGCTTGAAAGGGCAGAATAAGATAAAATTCTAAAAAGTTCACCCAAGTCCTGGCTGAATCTCTGTGTGATCCAGAGTAGTGGCCGTTAACTCCAAACTAGAGATGGGATTTATGGCTCTTTGAAGGGAGCCGGATCTTGAGGAGCAGTTCCTTTCAAAGAGCCATTCAAAAGACTGGCTCGTTCTCACAATATCTTACAAAATTTCACAATATATAAGAACAACAACCAATCAAAATATGTACCTATATAAAATCTACTATACGAGATTAAGAAATTATAGGAAAAATATAGGTGAAAAGGGATAAACCTGAGCAGTCAGTGCACATTCTAGTAAATCTTTTGGATTGAACTCACAGTATTTGTTTCCAAACAATACTCTCTGCCCATAGATGCTTCACGGGAATGGAGCGTGTTGGACATCAGACTTCTATGATGTCACAAATGTTATTATATTTTTATTTTACCTAACTGTACTACTTCTTTTTTACTTAGTTATTCATTCATTCAGTCATTTTTTGGTGTGTGTGTGTACGTGTGTGCGTGTGACTGTGTTTTATTGAACAATGAGATATGAACTGAGATATGCTAATGCTTTTAATCATGTAAAGAACTTTGTGTTGCCTATGGCATGAAAAGCGCTTTATAAATAAAGTTTGATTTGATTTGATGAAGGCAGTGTCAAAAATTTGTATATAAAAAGAATGGCTCACAAATGAACGGCTCACAGCTGTGAATCGGTTCCCATCGTTCATTTAAAAGAGTCGTTCAAAAGAATCGATTCGTTCATGAACGTCACATCTCTAGTTACGATTTGGGTTATACCAGTATAGAAAAGGAGACACAGCCAATCTAAATTATGCTCTGTTTGAGACAATGTGAGCCAGCAAACCCCACCCACATCTTCAGCGTCCAGAATGTTTTTCTTATGGGCTCGACACACGGGAAGCGACGTCGCTCCTCCTCCATCATTTCCTGCGACATATGCTCGGTGAGGCGAAAATCGCTGCCCTCCTCCAGCCAAGTGAGAGGCGACATTCGTGCATGTGAAATGTTGCACTCGTTCACATAGATGTGCACAAAGGGGCTTGCAACGCAACACAAGAAAATAGAAAATGATAAATTTTTGTCACTGTAACATGGCACTACAACCAATCAGGTAGGACATTGACTGACCAATGAGCTGACAGCGGGCTAGACGGCGCCGTCTGCCAACACTTTCAACTTGGAGGAAAAGATCATTTTAACTATCCAACTTTTCCAGACTTTACCAGACTTCACGCAAAGATTACAGAGGTGTAAATGAAAAAGCAGCTGTGTGGCGCCAGGGTGAATTTGTCTAAACGTAGGTCCTGGATTTTTCTGGTTTAGCCTTGAAGTCCACCATCAAATGATGATCTTCACCGTTTGTCACGGATTGCTTTGAAAATGTCGAAATTCCCTCCAATATAACAACCAATCAAATTTCTTGAAGAAAACCAATCGGAGAGCTCGGTGCGCGTCGTCGCCGCTGCTGTTTGGTTTGTTCCCGTGTGTTCGGTTTCACCTGGGTGGAGATGAGTTTCACCTCGTGCTGTCATAGGTTGCCTCCCGTTTCTCAAGCCCATTACTACGTATTCAGGCGGATTTGAACTATTTTGTGGATGGAATGACCATGCTCTGCGCACTGAGGACAATCAAACCCCAAAGCAGCTGTAGGAAATTGGACTCTTCAGAGACCAGTTGACCCTCCAGATATTTTGGAGGTAAATGGATAAGAAAGTCATTTTAGCTTGACAAAGTATCGCTTCAGATCTCGATCTTGGCCATTCAGTCATTAGTTCTTTAGGATTACCCATTTTCACAATGATACTACATTTTGTCACTCATTCATTTTTAGGTGCTACAGATTCCTGACGAGGATGATGTGGAGATGGATCACGCCAGAGTCCAAGATACTGAACCAGACACTAAAAGAACTTTTTATTCTCTCTGGATGATCTGCTTGCTTTGTTGCAGATATTTTTAAGGCTTTTGCTCAGTGTGCTGAGGCAGCCAATGAAAACGGTTGTAGGCATTTATCAGGGTGCATTAAGATCTGATTGCTTAAGCCAAGTTCATAGGTGGTCTGTAACTGACTGTGTCAGTCTGTCTTTGGCCACATTGAAATTCACACAGGGATGTTTCCCTCCTTTTTTTTTTCCTCTCTGTTTAAATATATCGTATTTAGATGTTTGTTCGCATGTGCATGGGAGAGGTAAGTGGTAAAGAACGTAATAGTTTGTCCAAAACATTTTTTTTCTACAACAAATACATGATTACTTATTCATATCAAAAGCATTAAATACGTCTGTAAGTTCAAATTAATTCCATTTACACTGTGTGATTACATCGTGTTACACACCTTGGATGCCAAAAAGGCAGGTTCCTTATACTGTAGATAAATTGTCGTGATACTAATCAAGGAATTATTCAGATGTGTTACTTATTTTCATTTATATTCTTATCCTGTTATTCATATTAAATCTCTCTTATCTATAAGCTCATAAACCTACTGACAGTGTGCTAGTGTGTTTAAGCAACAATGCGACTCTTCATATGGGGAATGTGAGAAGAACATGAGACAGGCAGACTATCGCTGTGTTGCCAGTAAAAGAACATGTGACATGTTGTATTAAAGGAAATTTCTAGGTTGACCGGAGTTTAGATGCACGGATACTTTTGTTTTCTGTTTTTCAGAATACAACTGGCTACTGATGGATCGTTGTCACAAGGAAGGCTGTAGACATCTGTGTGACTGCATCTGACCCGACAGGCAGCATTAGTCAGCAAAAATTGTGTATATCAAGAACGCATATAAGGTTCAGAAATCAGTTAGAGATTGTCCTGTCTGTAGCGGCCAGCAGGACATTTCTTATGTCTGTTTGCCAGGGATAGATATGGACCCAGAGCTCTGTAATTGCACATTCTCATACTGTGTAAATTAATAAATTGTCAACTGAGAGAAGTAGTTTGTCATCTATGCTCCATGAAAATGAACACGCAAGAGAAGAACCTAAAATGAAAGGTAAGAAGAAATTAATGTGGAACAGTACCTGATTAATTAGTAAAGTGGGAAATTAGTACCTGCCTATTTTCATACTGTGGGAAGAAGTACCTGTTCTTTATCACTTGTGCATTTTATAGGTTTTCTCCAACAATACCCAGAAAGCTCCTCTTGGCAAAGCAAATTTCTTCAGAACAGCAGCCAGACCATCACTCTGTCATGATCTGTGGGTTTTGATTTAGTTTGATTTTCTCATCACTTCACCTGTTCCTTATTAGTCCCTCAGTGTATATTTGTTCCTCTTTTTAATTTATTCTGTCAGTTCGCTGAAGTCTTGATGTCTCATTTTATTTAGTCTGTGTAGTCTAATGGTACTAATAGTAGAGACATATGCTTCCATCTCCAGAGAAAAACCTCTGTTTATCCATACACTGACTCACCTTTAGGGAGCTACCTAGGTCAAGCTGGTCTTTATCGGACAGTTTCAGCTTTGCTTTTGCATACAACATGAAGTTTGGTTGTAGACACAGAAAAGTGTCGCTCCTCCGGTCACCGTGATTGGTTCTGGAGTAGTGCATCAAATGTGGAACAAAACTACAACTTGTATTTTTGGTCTTGCCTCAAATCTTGGCTTATAATTAACGGGTTCAAACAATCACTTTGCCTTATTCCTCTTTTCAGAGAGAAAAAGTCGGAATAGCATCCATTAACTTTTTTTTCAGTTTTAAAACTTTGGGTGGAATTCAAAAACTAACAGTACATAATACAGATATTTCCATTTCACACAATCAAATGCCTTTTGAGCATCTAAACTTAAAAACATGTTTGTGCTTGAACTTGTTTTGGCTCAGGACATGAGATGTTGTTAGCGTCCTGTCATCCAGGTATAAAACCTGTTTGATCTGGTTTAATTCATTTTCATATATGGTTCTGAATTCTGATTGCCATTATGCTTGTTAAAATCTTTTGCAGAGTTGACTGACAGGGCGGTAACTTTCACATTGAACAGGATCCTTACCCTCCGTGTGCAAGCCGGAGAAGAGATCTTCCGACTATGATTTTGGACTTTTTCCTGATTCTAAAACATAATTTATGGTTCTTATTAATAATGGTGCCATATCTTCAATGAAACATTTGTAGAATTCCCCAGTAAATCCGTCCATTCCTGGACTCTTGTTGTTATTTAAATTTTGATTGTATTAACTATTTGTGATTGGTTCCGCCATCTCCAGGGCTCGCTCAGGGGTCAGTATTGGTAGGTTAATCTTGTTCATAAATATTTTCATTTTTATGTCTAATGAGTCAATGTCTTCATGGTCAGATAAAATTTCTGAATAGTCTGCAAATGTTTTTTGCAATATCTGTAGGTTTAATCTTGATTTCCTTAGAGACAGGATGTCTCATTTTTGTTACTGAACAATTAACCTGTTTTTTATTTATTTTTTATATTTGAAACACTAATACTTCATTTGCTCTATTACCTTTTCATAATACATTTGATTAAAAAATCTTAATGTTTTCTGCTTTAAATGGTAAAAATTGATCTAATTTGTATCTTTTGTCTTTTGGTTCTGACATCATTTTTTTAAAGTCATTACGTGTTCAGTTTTTTTTATTTATACTCCAACTGTTTCTGTTTCATTTTTTTTATTTGAGATGTTATCTCAATATCTTTTCCTCTAATTACTGCTTTACCACACTTGTTGTTAGATTGACTTCTCCGCTGTCACTGTTTTCATTGGCTAATGCATAGTTTTATTTCTTGGATCACGACATTATCTGGTAGAACTGACACATTGAGTCTCCAATACTTGAAGGAAGAGAAGTTTTTTCCAATTCTATTGTAAAGTGGACAGGTACTCACCTTTTCCAAAAGATGAGCAATAGACTATGTTCCATTTCTCCCAAATGAGTTTCTTGTATCAGTGCTATTGAACAATTAAGTTGTTTCAGTTAATTTAAAATTTTCTTTTTATTAATTGGGTTATTTAGACCATGCTGGGGCGCCGAAAAGAAAGGTAATAGAGAAGGATTCAAGGATCCTCCTGCATTTCTAGTGCAGCAGACTGGGTGACTGCTTTCAATCCAATTAGAAAAATATTTAAATTTTTTAGAAGATTAATAGCAACAACCATGTAGCATCATATTTGTTTCCCCCACTAATCTAAAGCTTCACCTGTGAGTCTACAGATCTGGAGATAAAATAGACTTCATGTGTTGCTACATGAGGGAGACGATGACGTGGAGGATTGGTAGTCAAATCAATTCCCCTTGACATTGTTGGTGAAATCACTGAAAACACCTTTAAGTAAAACAAAATAGTGAGAGGCCACCAGAAATAAGATTGTGATGCTATTACACATTACATCATTAGAGATACTATATAATAGAACAGCTGGATAGAACAGAAAGCTGGACTTCAAGGACTTGATAAGTGATCTTGCAGGGAGAAAGCTCCACGTTGGGCTCTTGGTGAAAAAGGCTGAGCAAGAACCAGTGATTGTGAATGAGACTGCAAGAGCATGACTCAGCAATAGTGCACCTTTACCACTCCTTGATATCTTATTACACAAAGTTCTACCTTTTAAAATGTGATTATTTAACTTTAAAGACGCTCCCAGCCATTGTTTGGTTGTAAATCTCCACAGTGGTTTGCTTGTGACCGTATTCAGTTCATATAATACAATAAACCATGTGAGGTCCTGCTAGTTTTTGTTTTTGAGTCTACCTAATTTATTTTACCATTTGCTTCTGATTTTATTTATTTGTTTTTATCAATTAATGTTTTGTTACCTCTTGTTCAATGATAACGCTCACAATAGAATAAATCCTAAAAGACGAGCGGCCATTTTGGTTTTGATGGTGTTTTAACTGAGATTTCATTTGTTTCTCCACAGATCATAAATGCAATTCATTTTCATGAAAGAGGTTATATTGCATTTAAGTTTTCTATTTTAAGTAATTGATCTTGATATGATGCAACTGTTTTCATGGGGCCCAAAATCTCTGGCAGCGCCCCTGAGACCATGCACTTCATGTGAAATAAATTTAAACTTGTCCATAACATAAAATGGTTATCACAAGTACTGTACCCCATTCACTTCATAACTATCCTATTCTTAGAACAGAAAACACATATATTCATTCCCCTTATGTTTAACTAAACCACTGACTAAAGAAAAATTAGCTTTGTTTAACTTCCAACTTTCAGATGACGACACTAAATGCAACTGCAACTTTTTTCTGAATGAAGTTGCTTAATAGTCAAATAGAGCAATAGTATCAAACTCTGTAACCAACATTGTATTTCATAAAAAAAAAGATCTCTATAGCTCTTTTTTTTTCTTTTTTTTTTTTTTTTACCTCATTTTACCTTTTTATTAGTGAGAACAAAGCCTTTCTTGACGTCCTTGTTTTTATACATTTCCATTTACGTACGACATCATGTGATGTCTCCACCCTCCAGCATCTGCTCATCAGATCTTTCTTCAACTTTCCTGTCTCATCATCTGTGGAGATGTCCATTCTTAGATGTACAAACGCCTTCATGCCCCCATCCAGAAAGATCCGAGGTTGTGCAGGGTAGCGCATCTATGCCTTCACGTTACGCTCCTTCAGTTTTTTGGATGACATCACAGACCCGCGTTCTTTGCTTTGTCATCTGTGTTGTGTAATCCTGGTTAAAATAAATGTCATGTCCCTCACATACAGTCTTTTACTTTTGTTACCATGCCACCTGAATAACATCTTTCTTCACTCGGCAAATCAAAAAACATACAATAATTGCTCTCGGGCTGCAGTATGGATCCTCGTCTGTGCAGTATTACCAACCAGGAGTGCTCTTTCACTGGAAATGTCTAATTCAGTTTGTATTTTCAACTTGGAGCAAATCAGTTCCCTTACGCACCCCACCATGTCATTCTTTTCTGACCCCTCGGGCACTCCATATATCCTCATGTTCTTTAGTCTCGTTCTTGCATCCAGGTCATTACACTTTGCCTCTAGTTTGGCATGGTTTTGGAGCAGGTAGACCACGGCTTTCCGTTCTTCAGTGTCCCGCCTGCATCTCCAACTCGGTCATTCGTGTTTCCACCGCAGACATTTGATTTATAACCTTCTTGATACTTTTCTCCACTCTTGCTATTCCTTGTTTGTTCTCCATATTGTTTATGTTCTTGTCCGAGGGAGCGTATCTCGGCCAGGAAGTCCTGCTGGCCTTCCGGCGGCTCCCTGCTCTCCAGGTTCGTTTCCGTCCGTGGCCTACAAACACCTTCACATGATTCTTTCTTCTTTGACAGTTAAAAAAAATGTATTTATAATTTTAATATTTGTGTTTTTTGTGATTTGTGTGTGTTTAAATGTATTGTGTGCATGTAGTTTCTAGATATTTGAACATACATTTGCAAGTGCCAAAAGTTTATCCTATTTACAGACCAAGTATTAAACACAATATGAAGTCGGTTTTCTCGCCATACTCACCAGAAAGCTGCAGTCACCTGAAAGGCACACACAATCTAAAAACATAAATGTTTGGTTGTTTTTTTTTATGATTTTAAAGTGTGTGTATGCAACTTTCACCTGGGCTCCATTGGAACATGTTCCAGCCTCTCATGACATCCAGATGGATCTTCTTATGAGACTGTTAAACACTGTTTATCCACTAATATGCTTCACAGACATATTCAACTTCAGTTCAGAGAAACACATTTTAATGTAGCCACAAATAAACTGTGATACTTATCATAGAGTCAGTCTTTAATTAAATTTGCAACTTGGTAAAACCCACAAAGAAACAATAAATCAGGACTCCAAGGAAAAAATAAAAACATATCAACATATTAAAATCATTTATTGTGCTCCAGAAGAGTAAGACTATTTAACCAGAAAGAAAGACAAGTGACAAAAAAGTCTACGATACAAATGCCAGACCTGCTCACATAGTTTCCCTGTCACACCCGGCCTTCCGAGAATCTACCTGTAGTTTTCCAACTGTTAGCAAAAACCACTCGGATGAATCTGAGGTTTGATTCTTATTGTTTCTGCTGTGGTTTGAGGTCAGAAAAATGGCACATTGTGTTACATTCATTCACAGCACTCACTCTTCCCCTCCCATGTACCTTAACTCAGGCTGACTGTCGACCTTTGTCAGGGCAGATTTACACAGGAACAAAAGTGAATCATCCTTCAAGAACAGGGTTTCTGATGTGTCTTAAGTCCCAAACCCTGCTAGTCTGGCTCATTACGACATATTGGTGCTGGAAATGACAGAAGAAACACTCTCTGGTTTGATTTGAACCCTTTTTTTCTTTCTGAGTGATGGAAACCAGGTTGGAGTCAATCCCAACTCCTGGGCATTCTCAGACTGTTCTTTTACATCTTCAATTTTTCTGTGAAAACAGCTCAAATGAAAGCTAATGCAAGCGCAGAACCAAAGAATCCAAATTCAAGTCTTACTCAGGACAAGCTGGATGTAATCTGACACGAAATGAAGAAGCTCAAAACCACCATCCTACATTCATCTGCTTTCATTCCAGCTAACATTGATGCTAACAGCTAGCGTAAAAACTAGACTTAAACTCCTCCTGAACACCTTCTTTTATTTCTACCACCACCGTTATAAAAAACAGAAATAAAACCGCGACATACCTGACAGCTGATAGCTTTAATAGTTTCCAGAACGCAAGCAGTTACCCATGCGCTTTCAACAGAAGGCCGACATGACACCGGAAATACTTTCTTCTTCTTTGGTTTTCTACGGCAGCTTCCTTAACGTTACACTGCTGCCATCTTCTGGTCTTAAGTAACTCTTACAGTGTCGAGTCAGATTCTCTTTTCAGTCCTGATCACTCCCATCATCCCCGATCTTTCAAGCAAACGTCTTTTAAAGTGCTTTAAAAATATAAATGACTCTAACACGTTTTTGACAGCTTATTAAGCAAAAATGGCCAAATTTGAGTATTTCCCGATCCATTCCAGTGCAGAAACCCCGGTGGAGACACGGGCGAGCTGTGCCTCAGCTCTGACTGATGATCCAGTACAAACTGGGTTGCAAGACACGTGCCGTTTTCTGTTCCTCAGCATATCGCCGATATGAACTTTACAGAAATATTTGTTATACACCATGACTCTCTACAGTC
>JBAGKM010000017.1:31901079-31912939 GCA_037177155.1 Melanotaenia catherinae | reverse complement strand
AATGCTAATGCATGAGATGTTTACACACCTCAGTTTTTGGACTACATAACTGAAAATGAACAATTGTAGCACATTAATTTAAAGATGAATGGACTCAAAACCTTTACAACAATGGATGCCGTATTATTATTTACTTTTAAATTTGCACGTGTCCCATCAAACACACATGGAAACACACTCATGCATGCTGCATCCATTCAGTGGTCCCAACATAACTATAACGATTTGAAAAAGAACAGAGTTGTTTTAAAGTCTAAGAAAGACCTAGATTTAAAAATGGCAGAGAAAAGGGAAATGTCTTAGTTTTTACAGGACACTGATGCACCACTCTCTTCAGCAGAAACTCCTACATCCCCTGTAAACCTGACACAGCGTATAAAGTCTAAAACTGCAATGAAATGTTAACTTCTTTTTGTATTTCATTTCCCCCTTTAACTATGTAGTCAAGTTTTATTATTTGCTCCCAGTTTAAAGACCTCATGATTCCTCAGTCAGAGGGCAGGCGCGTGACTTGCTAGCCTTTTAAGAGATGTTTAAAAAATTTCAGCAGCATTAACTGTGTAGATGTTTAGCTTTTAATGATGGCTAAATGTTGATCCAAGCCGGCTCTTTTGAAAACAGTAGAGACCCAAAAAACTCCAAGTATTGTTGATCAATAACTTCTGACAGCCTTAACAATTATTTGTCAAATTTTCCACAAGATTCTAAATCTACAAGCAGTCATGTGACAGATGCTGATTCTCTTCTACAATTTCTATAAACAATAATTGTCCGTAGACATATCTTAATGTGTTCAATTTTGTCCCATCCTGACAAAAATGCACTAAAATCAATATTTTCTTTCTTATTTTCAAAAGGAGTGAACAAAGAGATGTGTCAGATATCTGGAGAAAAAATAGTTTTTCTTCTTTTAAATTAAAGACGTGAGTTCATTGCAAGTCAAACTGTTCTGTGTGTGTGTGTTTTACCATTTTAAAGAAGAAGTCTTTACAAATACAAATCATTCATGAGGTATGAGATGCCTGCGATGGACTGGTGACCTGTCCAGGATGTACCTGCCTCTCACCTGCTAAACGCTGGGTTAGGCTCCAGCTTCCCCACGACCCTTACGGACAAAGCGATACAGATAATGGTATGAGATGCAATGTGATGTTAGCAGGAAACTCAAGACTTAAGTAATGACAATGCCACAAGTATTAACACATAATACTTCATAAGAAGTTAAATACCTGACTTTTCCAGGCTGTCATTTGGAGATAAAGAAACATGGTGTTTATATGCTGTAAGTTTGTTGTATGAGTTACTTCTCGTTTGGTAGTCTGTGACGGTACTCATCCACTAGCATCCTATCTATGTTGTTATCAGACAGCAGGGATGGCTAGCAGATGTTAAGTCCTGCATCTTTTGTCTGGGGCCAGAAAATAATTCTTCTCTGTCCTCTCTTCTTCTGCAGCTGTGCATCTGCAATCTTTTTCACGTCTTATTTATTATCATAAAGGATGTTGCTTCCCTCAGTCATGCTAAGGTGTGCTTTAGCTGATTGAAAATTTACACAGCTAACTCAAGACTCCATCTTTCTTATAATGCTCTTTTTCTCCCGGTTGCCTGCTCATGTTAGTTTGCAGTAGCAGACATAACTTATGGTACCTTTAACTTCTCCAGACAGCTCTATTCTTTAGAGGCATGGAGGTCACCTGGAGCTTCGCTTTTCAAAGTTGCACTTTTTCTTACAGTTTCACTTTGATTCAGCAACCATGCTTCTCCACACTGTATAACCCCCGATTCCCAAGTCAGTGTTGCTCCTCCTCTCCTGCCTCTTTTCCTTTTAGTATGTTTAGTGTTATTTCCTCATACTATCTAACAAGAGGGCTTTTTCTGTATTCATATGTAGTCGTCACACAGGCTAAGTCCGGTTAGGAACTGCCACCAGATATTAAATTTACCACAGTTTCAAGCTATTTCCATTTATGATTTCAAATCTGTTGGGTGCTGACCAGCATTTCTGTCACATTTTCATGTGTCATCAGTCAGACAGTTAAATGCATGCTAAGATATTATTAAGGATTCAGCCGCAGCTGTCAGCTACTTAGCATGAAGCTGCTGCTGCTTTACTGTTTATCTATTAATAAAATTATATATTTAATTCAGAGGATGGCCCTCACTCTGTGCTGCTCTCATTTCTCTAAGAACCACTGCTATACTTTGTCAAACAATGCAGTCATGTAGTTTTCTTACAGATGTGAGCTTTGTGGTTAAGCTATATAAGGTTAGTTGCACTAAAATTAAATTAGAAAATCTGTTTAAGGGAGTATAACATTAATCTTTCTTTCTACTGCCATTCTTCAAGCTCTGAAAATATTCTTATGGCAAAAATGCAGGTTTGTAATGACAGAGAATGAATATTTTTGAGACAACAGACATTTCAGCCCATTTTTTTTATGTGCGACGAGGCGACCAAATCTTTTGTTTCTTGGAATAAAGATCAGGAACTGTGGTTCCAGTCAATTGTAGTTTGTAATCTTTTACAGTTTATGTGCGAAGCCACAGGTCAACACTGAAAACGGATGAACTGAAACATGGTTTTATAAATGAAAAGGGACTAAAAAAAAACATCTTCTTTTCATTTCAATTCTTGTTGCATGTGCAGAGCAAACATCGGAGCAGAGAACAGTTGAAATCTCACAGGTACCATGGCTTGCAGGAGTATTTACGCCCACTGGTGTTTTTCCTACTTTGTCATTACAACCTAACACACACAAAGAAGTCTATAACACATTGGTTGACTGAAATTAATTAAATAAAAGAAGGTTTTTAAAAATGTCTAAAAAATAAATAAAATATGAAAGGAACTGCATCCACGAATATCCACCTGCCTAACGTACTCTGTAGAGCTTCTACGGCTAAAAGTCTCAAAGGCTGAGCCTCTATTAGGTCTCTAATTTTCTCCATTCTTTAAACCAAAACTGTTTCAGCTCCTTCAGGATGGGTTCTGCTGCTGTTCAGCCATCTCTAAGTCCTGCTACAGACTCTCAGTTGGACTGAGGTTTGGACTTTGACTCAATGTTTCTTCAGCAGGATGAACCTGCATCCCAACCTCAAATCTCAGGAAGACTCAAACAGGTTTCTCTTAAGAATTTCCCCCAGTATAGCACCATCCATCTTTCACTCAGTTCTGACCAGTTACCTACTGAGAGTCAGTGGGTCTTGGTGGATGGCCCCCTTCAGCCAGTTTATTGTGCCATATTCTTTCCATGTAATAGTTCCATTTATCAGTTTGCATTTAATAGTTCTCTAAGATTTAGAAAGTTTTGTATATTTATTTAGAACCCAAACCTGCTTTCCTCCACAACTTTGCCCGTTCGGGGAGCTCCTCATCATCATGGTGTTGCTTGCTTGGTGGTGTTTCAGACTTTGGGGCCATTCAAATGAGTGATCATGTGACACTTTGATTGCACTCTTTATTTGACTAATTCTGGGATTTCTGCATCATATCTGATATCTTTCCTGGAAATACAACAAATTAGTCCTGTTTCCTGTTTGGATGTTCACCAACTGAAGACAAAGTTTGCACATTGTAGTAATCTGTTTTCTGTTTTAAGATGACACAAGTTCACCTTCGTCTCATCCTACTTTTCTGCTCAGCTTCCATCCTTCGTCTGGCAGGTCAAAACGCTTATTTTTAATTTTTGTGTCTTCTGGTCTACTGAGGGACACACAGCTGAGGGATGGACTGAAATGTCTCGCTCTTATTTCTGACGTGAACTCAATCACAATCTGAGATTGTGTTATTGCTCAGCCTTATCTGCATACATGCCTGCAAGTATTTTTATTATTTAGAATTTATTTTTACATAAAATTCCCCCCAAAAAGAATTTAATGTACAGATTGCAACGCAAATGCAAGAAAATAAATTTTAAAAAAAAGGAAAAATGCCAGGTGAGCTGAGTACGTTTGCAAACCACTGCAGAGTTTCTTCTGTTCTGGTTGTGGCTGAGATATAAAGACCCTTGAACACCCAGAGTTTTCAGGTTGGAAAGAAAGTAGGAACCTATATGAAATGGCTCCTTTAGAGGTATGATAAATTTTGGAATATTTTTAGGCAGAGCCACCAAAGAAGTCCTCTCACAGCCAAAATAAAATAAAATAAAATAAAATAAACAAAACAACAAAAAAAACAAACATCCTTTTAAAACTTTTTCAATTAAAAAAAAAAAGAAAACATAAAAAATGTGATTAAAATATTAGAGGTGGGTGCCCAAGACCCTTTTCCACCACTCCATTAGTGAATAATTTAAATAAAACTTGATTATATACTATCAGTCAAATAAAGGAAGGTGATGTTTTGCACACTTTGTACCTCTGTTACAAATTTGACAAGAAATTAAACTGGTTAACATGTTAACTCTGAATATGTTTCGTCTGCTAATGTTTTCTCTTACTTTAAATACTAATTCATTATGTAACACTTATACATCAAGCTGCATGACAAAAAAAGTGCAAATTAATACTGAACCATTTTCTAAATTAGCTTCCCTGCAAGGTTAAAAACCAGCGTGACACAGGTATGATTTGACATAATGCAAATGAATGGGTGCGGTACAGATTATGAAAAAAATCAAGCGCCAGTAAAAGTGACGTTCGGGTGGTGTTAAGGGTGGTTGGGGGGCCTCCCAAATCAAATTCTGTTTTGGGCCCCATAAAGGCTTAAACTGGCCCTGTTTCTAAGGTCTGGGAATGAAAGGGGCTGTTTTTGGACAAGTAGAGCTATTTTCCAACAATATTTTGTGGTTATGTAGAGCAGCTCTCATGTAAATTGACAGTTTATGTATTAAAGCTTTGCTTGTCCTGATATTGTCCTGAATAGTCCAGACTTTTCCCTTCATTTTAACACTCACTGTCAGCAGGTCTCCCAGCCAAACTAAACATTTCATTTTCTTACAAGGAACCCTTGCACATCTTTAAAATTGTATTTTTTCCATGGGATTACAAAAACAAGGTCATGTTGCTTTTTATTTAGATCTAATAAATCTGGAGTCAGAGTACAGGCGATCACAGGGGTATGCCAATATGTAATATATTGAATAGACACCAAGATATTGTACTTGGAAGACCTAAGATTAATTACTGTGCATGTCTATGTGTGAGAGAGTTTGCACCATTGTTTTCATTTTGATGAAATTAGGAATGGGAGCTAGAGCTCGAACACTAAACTGAGTTGTTGATTCAGGCTTAGAGGACAGATTTTCCACAGATAAAAAATAAATAAATTCACATGTTTTTATAATGTTGGCATGTTTTACACAGAAAGATGTGAAAAAGTCCCTGGCTTGAGATGGCAATGTTTCATTATGGATCTGGAATCTTTATTTTATCCAAGATTAAACCATCACTGCGCGTTTCATCCAGAGTAACAAACCAAAGCAAGGAGACATAATTACTTTATTCAATTTAAATAGTATTCCAAAAAGCAGAGGCAGAAAATGTTTTATAGTACCATCCAGCTTGTCTACTGCAGTCTAATATGGGAAAACAGAAGTCTGCACTCATTATTTTGAATGACTGCAGCCTTTGTTAGGAAGCCAAAAGGGGCAGAATGTATTCTCACAACAGAGGCCTCCACACAACTACATTTTAGTGAAAGAAAAACAGGGAGACAAGCATGTCAGCTTGCTAAGTAGCATCTCTGTGCTGGTGTACAGATTTTTTAGATCTGAGCACAATAGGCTTGCCAACTGTGGTATTCCTATCTCTGTATGTTTTGAAGATCGCCACTTTACTCCCGCAGTGACTCAAACCTCCCAAACAACTGGATTTGACTGCAGTCTGCTTCGCTGAATGACTCATTCCTACTCAGTAGCTAACGTTGTTAGGTGCTGAGGCTTCTCTGACCTATGATGTTAGCAGGCAGCCTTGCAGAAGGCGGTCCACTGAAGACTGCGGATGCGAAGGGAACCGATTTGTTAAACAGCCCAAGCTGTCAGCTCTGTAAGAAAGATGAGACAGATGAGAATCCCTGGTAAGAAAAGCAATAGCTCTTCAACATCAGCTGAGGAGAGGTAACTGTGGGTCTAAGCTGGTATGACAGGCTCTCTGCTTCCTTCCTAGTCTTGCATACATAAAATATGTGCACCCCGAGTCAAAAGGTCTCTCACCATCTCTTAAATTTAAAATTCTGAGCAAGTAGAGACTTACTTACAATATAACCTGCTTCCCTATGTTTAAAGCAAGATCTGCAGATTATTAATAACTTGCACAAAGGAAGGAGAACTATGAAAAAAACATTAGGTACCCCAGCTCTCAGTTACTTTTTGCCAAAGTCATAAACTTTAATTAATTTGTGCTCAAAAGAAGTCCAGGAGGATTTAGTGGTGGAGCGGTGGTACTTTGTTAAACTGTTCAGCAACACCTGCACATATTCAACCTTCAGGGAAAGAATCATCAGAGGAAAAGATTTCTTGCATCCTCACAACAAATCCAGCATCAAAGGTTTCCACAATGAACACCTCAAAAGTCCGGTGGAATGAAAATGAGGATAATAGAAGGTCCATGACCAAGCTGAGCGAGGCTAGGTTTAAGACAACAGTGCAGATTGTATAAAGAAATTTCTAGTCAAAAGTTATACTTTCAGGAGAACATGTCTGTGGGTTGTGTAAAGATTTCATTTATAAAAGAATAACAGGATAAACTGTCTGGTGCTTAACCCTTACTCAACTTTCAGACAAGATGTGTGCACGAAACAGCCTTAAAATCTCTCTTTTTACACCCGTGGGCACGAACACAGTGCTGGTTCCCAGACCTAATTTTGAACCCCCCAGCACATGCACACCGAAAAAAAGTTTGGTTTCAAACCCGAAAACACCGGGTCTCAACCGCGAAGCGTGACGTCATCAGTCGGTAGTGGCAGATTTCACCTGATCGCCGGATTACTTTCATGTTGAAAAAGACAAGAAAAGAAAAAGGCGAAGCCGGACCAATGCTGTCCGTGTTCGCATAATTAAATTCCACTCCATGTTTTAGTAGTACAAACACAAACACCACACCAAATAATAAGTAATTCTGCAGCAGTAAAAAAAGGCCTGGACAAAAGCGGAGCTGAACATGGTCTTACATGCCTATCTCTCCAGCTGCTGCAAAGCCACCACAGTACCTCCTCCCCTCCCCCGCAGGGTCTTCTACAGTGGAAGACGGAAGCATTGCTACCGACCGCCTGTTGAAAATGAAGTTCAGATAGGCTAACTGAGATGGATCAAACTCTGGAATAGTTCATTTAGAGTAAAACCTTAAAGTCACTGCATCGATGAGCTGGCAACAGATTTAAATTTCGGTAGGTGATTAATATCAACTCGTGTTGACGTCCTAACATCTTAGAAAACTGTAGGTTATAATGGAGCCTGATGATTCAACCATCCACTTTCAGGACCAAATCTTTAAGATGTTTATGTTTTACTTCTGCAGAGCAAGCTCCACCCACATTGGTTCTGGTTAAACTAGTGTGAACATGGGCCAGTTCGGCAGAAAGCACTTATGTTCGTAGTCTCCAGAACGGAACTGGAACCAGAACCAGAACCAGAAACAGAACCAAAACCGTGTCTGTGTGAAATCGCTATGAAAGGAGAACAAGGCCGTAAAACAAGGCCAGAAAGATTCTGTCACCATGCAAGGTGCCCAGACCTTTTCTCTGTATCATTATTTTCAGACTTGGAAGTAGAATAAGTACTACTTCTAAAAATATGAGAAATATGTGTCACATGAAAGTATGTTTCTTTAGGAAATCATGTTATTTTCCATCCACAGAAACAGAAAACTGTCACACATTCGGTGTAAAGGAAGGAAGCAGAACAGCCTCATGTTGAAAAGGTCAGGCTTTTCACACCAAGCACCTCTTAATTTGATCCAGCTTTGCTAGAGATGTAATCTATGAGAAAAAAAAAAAAACACAAGTGCACCATGGGAATGGACCTACCCTGGTCCTAAACCTTCCTTCAACCCCCTGCTCTGCAGCTCTATAGATTTCCACCCAGTGTGATCTGTCTGTGCTTGGCTTTTAACTTGAATTAGTCATGTGTAGACATTCATGTTTAAATAGCTCTGCAGTACAGAGCCAGGTTGGATACAGCAGCACAAAGTCTACATGGCCCAAAGTTTCACTCTTTCACCCTCCATTTTTCTTACCAGTGGAGCTTCACTGCATCATTCAGTCAGCACACCTCACAGTTAAAGAAAAAAAAGGCATCAAAAGGAAAAGCAAAAGAAAGGGGCAATGGAATGAACAGTGCAGGTAATTACTTCAGTAAAGTATAGTGCTCCAGTAGGTAGAACAGCAAAGAACATTGATCTCAACTGAGGGTACAATGAGTTTGATTGATACCATGAAATGTGATTTAACCACTATCAAAAAGTAGTACCAACACACAGAGTACAAAACTAGTCCTTATATGCCCAGCCCCACCAAGCTATATTATATTATGCATGAAAGATTTACCATATTCCCAACCCCAACACATTCTTTTCCCAACTCCAGCACACAGCATCCACAACCTGGACTCCCCATGGTCCTGCAAGGGTGTGGTTTTTCCTGTAATCCAATCACGAAATATGTCTTAAATTTCTCCAATGCAAGGGACAGGGCGGAAATTATTCTTTATAATGACATAATCAGCAGAGCAGCCATCAAGCAGATAAATTGTCATGCGCATCGTGCTAAAATATCCAATTATCCTTTGTCCCCCAGCTCTTTGTGTTGAAGTTGGAACTGCCAGAAAGCCAGTCGGTGGATCCTCCCTTCCCACTGGCTCTGTCGCACTGGCAGGGTTGCAGAATGAACACCCCTCCCAAGAGAAGAGGGCTTAAAAAGCCTTGGTGCTTAGTGTACGATCTAGATATGTAAATAGGTTCTATACAATAAAATTGTTTTCCATCCTCAAAAATAAATGGATGAAAAGTTTTTTTTTGTTTTTTTGTTTTTTTTTTCCCCCACAAAATGGTTCTGTTGTGCATACAGGCTTTCTGTTTCTTGATTTTTTCAGTCCTTCCTTTGCTCTCAAGCTGTTTTTGCCTTATCTTACATAGCCTCCATTTATGATGTTTAGACATGCCTACATTTGGTTTGCATCTCCTTTGTGCCCCACAGACAGAGTGTTCTGCAGTGTGTCAAAGGAAAAGAATATATTTTCTTTCTTTACAAAGTGTTCCCCTCTTCTCACCTCCGAGGCGTGTCTGATGCTCCGCTCTGCTTCCAGATAATACTGTCAAGCAGTCATTTGTCAGAAGATCCCAAAGGCCATAACTGTCGCTAGAGAGAAAAAAGTATTTTAACTTGTTTTGCTGCAACATCAGAACAAAAATATCATTAAAAAACATCCTCTTCTTTGTTTTAGCTTGTGAGAGGTTGTTTTTTTCTCCAACTCTTTATATGTATTTTTAATTGTCTTTTATTTTTGTACAAAAACATAATTTTTATCTTTTTTTTTTAAATCTTCTGGTCCAAACCATCTGAAACTCTTTATTATATTCCCTCAGTTATTAACAGCATGTGGCACAATCCGTACAATCCCAGTGTAAATCCGCGAGTGTTTGGCAACTCCAGGCTGGCATCTTAGCTCCTGACACGTTCACGTACATCGGCAAGTCGGCCTCAAGTCTCTGCTGCAGCAGCGCCGTTAGCTTTTTGCCTCAGCCGTCAGAGTCCTGCCTGCGTGGGTGCAGCCGTGGGGCTATACTCTGGTGGTGGAATGTGAGTGTGGGTGTGGGTGAGGCAGGGTGTTGTTCTGCCCGCTGCTGGGAAAGGTGTTGAAAGAGTGGAGCGAGGTGAGTCCTCCCATGGTGCTGGGGATCATGGTTATGGTGTTCGGTGTCATGAGTGGGATGTCGTCTGGTGAGCGCCTCATAGCCAAAGTGTAGTCCGGCGGGCAGGCAGTCCTCAGCACCATGTCGTGGGGGTGGAGAGAGTCGCTCACCCCCCTGCAATCCCGATCCAGGTCTGAGTGCTGCTTCATCTGCAGGGACATTATCTCCTCCTCCTGGGTGTGGGCCAGGTCATTTGCAGCACTCCTCTGGGGGCTGCAGCGCCTGTGGACATCATGCCGCCGCTTGTCCTTTTTGTAGTAAAGAGCAGCAAAGGCCAGAATATTGAGGAATAGCAGGGACGCTCCCACAGCTATAGTCACTGATAGCTCTGTGGAGTAGTCGCGCTGGTCCACCAGGTGAGGCTGATTGTGAATACCATGGGATTCGGTGGGGAATGGAGTTGGATTCGGGCGCTTGGTCACCAGAACTTTGGTTTTTGGTGTGCGGTTGGTAGCCTCTGGTGGAGGAATCTAGAGACAGAAAAAATAAAACTCACAATTCTCAGTATTTTAATCATATGGAAAGTTCATAATATTCTTTTTTTTCTTTCTTTCTTTTTTTTAGAGAAGAGCAATACATAGGCGGAATCAATCAATTAAAAAAAACTTGTTAGAGATTGTGTTGCTCCAGAATCCCAGAAAATCCCAAAATGAATGTATGAATAGATGTAGCAGCATAAAGGCCGACCAGAAGAAGAAAGCAGAATTTATTACTAACAGAACTTTGTAGAAATAACACACAGATCAACAGTGACCAAACCTTTTCTCATCTCATCGTTCTCTCAAGTCTTTCTCTCCAGGGAATGGACATTGAGAGGGTGACATCTTACAGGTACCTGGGTGTTCACCTGAACAACAAACTAGACTGGACATACAACACTAACACTTGTACAAAAAAAGGACAGAGTAGGCTGTATTTCCTAAGGAGACTCAGGTCTTTTGGAGCGCAGGGGACACTGCTGAGATCCTTTTTTGACTCTGTGGTGGCATCAGCCATCTGTGACGGTGTGGTCTTCTGGGGCAGCAGCATCTTGACTGCTGACAGAAAGAGACTGAACAAGCTGGTTAAGATGCCAGCTCTGTCCTGGGATGCCCCTTGATTCGGTGGAGGTGGTGACGGCGCAGAAAATGATGGCTAAGCTTTCGTTTCTGATGGAGAAAACGTCCCAGCCCAGGACTTTTTAACAATACTGAACAGCTCCTTCAGTGACAGACTGCTTCACCCACAGTGTGTGAAGGAGAAGTCAGACTTATCTTATCTTATCTTATTATTGCACCAGATTTCAAAAACATTGACTAAAGAAATGATTTTCCATGCTTTCATACCTCCCACTATGAAAGGGCTGTGACTTACAGCACACATCTCAAGAGATCAAAATTTATCTTAAATGTGAGCAACTTATGTATCACAGAAACCACACTCCCTCTCCCTTATCTCCTCTTGTCTCTGTCCTCCATCTACTCTGTCCTCTTCTTTTCAATGTCATCCATCTGTGCTTCCTGTCTCCTCACCTGCCTCTTTTGCCACAGGTCATCAAAGATTAATATTGTAAAATTATCTAAACCTTTCTTAGTTTCTTTTTATGTCTAAGTTTATTTTAGTTTATTAACTGAAATGTTTTTCATCAAGTTCACGAAAGAAAAGGTAATTAATTCAGAAATACACACATATACTATCGTGGTAAAGCAATTCTGCTGTTTTCTTTTATGCTAAATGGAGCCTGTAATGCCTCTGGAATAATTAAACAACTCTCTGTGGTCATTAACTACACTGGGTGGAAAGGGACCAGTCAGTTTAGTTTGTTTTAAACAACACAGGGCCATACACCTCAGCTATCTATTTATTTCCATACATTTACAATTATTCAAATAAACATACAACTTATTGATGTTATTCTCCATCTTATATATATTCTACATCCTATTCTACCGTCATTTTGCAGACACTTTTATCCAAAGCGACTTACATTTGAGAGTAAGAACAACACAAGCATGAATTCAAACAAGATGGGACG
>JBAGKM010000017.1:31867206-31878753 GCA_037177155.1 Melanotaenia catherinae | reverse complement strand
AATAATAATAATAATAATAATAATAATAATAATCATGATAATAATAATAATAATAATAATAATAATAATAATAATAAACTGGTCCAGGCAGTTTGTTCTTCCTGGTTCTGGTTCTGAAGGAGCTTTTCTTCTTCACTGTCTCATTAAGTAATGAACTGAATTCAACTTTAAACACTTCATATCTTTTCACACTTATAGTCCCAGCTTAAAGTGTTGTCTCCATCCTGATGCATGCCTGTGAGAACTCGCCTTTAGACACATGTAGGGAAGAATCCAACAGCATGTTGTTAAGATGTGGTGACATGGTGGCTTTTATACATATCTTATGGAGCCCCATAAGCCTGTTAGTGGTTGCATAGGAAAGGCACTCGGTGGTTTTATAGCGATGTACTGTCAGCCGGCCCTGATGCTCCACCACATCACAGGAAGAAGAGACAGAATGTACCTTCTCCATATGAGCTGAGACTGAGACTGCACTCTGCTGATTCTCTGCTCCCCAGCCCACACATGTCACTGCAGCTCATTTGCATTAATGCAGCTGGAAAACCTGCTGAAAATCTTTGTACAAAATCAGACCACAAGATGACAGAAAGAGAGACACATGCAGTGTTTATTATTGGAGCTCCCTGGGCTGGGACCAGGCCGTGTAATAGCTGCAGCCATGTTTTTAAGTTACTGTATGTTTGCTTCAAATTTCCAAAAAAAAAGCACAAAAGCATCATGACTCATTGTTAAAAGGCTGTTATTTCCTCACTAGTTATTCTCTATTTACAAAGTTTTCATGAGGGAAATGAGAAGTTTCTGTTGGGATTTTTCAGGTAGGAGCTAACAGCTAACCGTTAAATTAAACATCACCCGGAGCAGCAGAACGTCCTCATACTGAAGCCTCCCGTTCGTTTCCTTCTGTCTGTCACTGTTTCCACCATAATGAGGCCCCGGCCATCCAAGAGGTGATGTCGCCGTGTGGCTGTCCGTCGCCTCCAGTCATAAACAGGCCGGCTGCAAATGTCAGCACACCTCCCGCACTATCTAGCCCCACATGCATGAACACACACACACAAATGCAGCTCTCAGCTTTAAAGGAAGTGCCACACATGTTGTCATGCATAATTCTGAAAGATCACAACTTCCTTTCCTTCATCCTATTACTCACCACACAGTCAAACACACACACACACAAACACACACACGCAACCAGCATCTACTGTCTCTGGAAACACTCAAAACAAATACCTGCTGCACACCAGCATGCTCACATCACTCCATAAGGCAGCTGATTGGTTGCTGGAGAAAAGGTTGCTCATCCAGATGGAGCACTTTGCTCTTTCCCTCTCCTCCTGTTTCTTTTTCTTTCTTTTTTTGTCAATTTGGATGAAGCTGAGTAAAGGTTAGCAATGCCAGGGCACCACTCTGTGGCTGTTTTGTCATTCTTTGGCCTTTACTACCTCTAACTTCACTGAAAACTCTCCAAAACTGTTCTCAATCACAGGTCATCAAAGACTGGCGTTGTGTCAAAGGCTGCAGCATCTCTGAGCTACATTATAGGGCCATGATGATTCAGCCGTGGTGGAGGCAGACAGCGATGCAAGTAGACAACATCATTGTTTACCTGCTACACAGCCGTCAAAAGGCAGGATGTGGAGGAAAGTAAGAGGAGCTGATGATGGAAATACCACGTTAAGACTTCGCTCTCCATTATTATTATTATTATTATTATTATTATTATTATTATTATTATTATGATTATGATGATGATGATGATGATGAAGCTGTACACAGAATTCCTTCAGCAATGCAACCAGTGAAATGACGTATTTTACCCTCATCGTTTGTAATTTGAACTTTATTCCTTCACTTTTTGCGCAATATTATTGAAAGATGTTTCCTTCTGCAATGAATCGTAACATCATGCGAACTTAAAAATAAAAATACTTATTTTAATTTTAATTAATAAAACTTCAATATAAGTTGTTGGTGTTTCTTGTTAAACTGAGCGGGTGTGTTATTTACTACATTTTGGGCTAATGACCTTTTAGTTTCTGTCACTCTGAAACGTGACAATATTTGAATTAAGTGTTCACACAGTTTAATTAAAGTTATAGTACTGAAAGTTTTTTTTTAATTCGATCATAGCTTCTATCAGAACATTCAGTGTTTATTTTCTTTATTCTGATCTAAGTTCAAAATATACTTTTAAATATACAAATAATTTATTTGTTTTAAACCATGTTGTCTATATAAATATATCTCTACTGTTTAATCTGAGTGATTAAATTATCTGTTGCCATAACAACCTAAAATCCTTCCTGTTAAAAAAATCCCAACAACGACTCTAAAGTGCTGGATGAGATTTGGATAAAGGAGTTTTAGCTGACTAACAGAAGCCGGTTGCTTCAGGGAGGCAGCGAAGGAATGAGGAACATAATCCTACTGGACTTCTCTGTCAGCTGCAATAAAATGGATTTAAATTATGCTTAAATTCAGATTAGAGGCTCAAAATTATATAAACTTGATGCATTATCAAGTAAGTGCTCCTGATGATGTAGTAATATGATATAACATTTACATTAGAGTTAATAAACTAAATTAAACATTGCATAATGGCTCTTCAGTTCAGCTATAATAAAAAAGCTATATTTTCTGGTATACAGCATTATTAGAGATGGCAGCTGTGTTCCTTATGCTTTACTGATGATTAGTAAAGAAGAAATGAGTAAAAAACCTTGCACTGGTGAAACTGACATGTTTGACTGTGTAATTACAATAATCTGAAGAGCCCTGGACAGATTTAGAGTCACACACTAATTTAAGGGAAAATCTCGGGCAGATATCACCTGAAACAAGCTCCAATAACTTTTAAATAGTATTTAACTGCATATAAAAGTTATCCATATCAGATCCTGCTAAATAAAATCTCTTGTGGTTCAGGATTATTATGAGATGCAGGAAAGTTAAAATGACAAGTTTTACCGTCAGTTCTTTGGCTAGTCAGGATTATCTGCATCACACCTATATAAATCTATATTTTTGTTGTTTGCTATAATTTCCTTAATTGTATCTGATGATACATGTGTTTGTCTGGATAGAAACAACAACACAGCCTTGCCAACGGTCCCTCAGTCAACCGCTAACACGTAGAAGCCAGTTTGTCCAGCAGAAGGGTGATCAGAAATCTGTAATCTTCCAGTATTTGGTAGATTATTGGATTTTTGTAGCCAAATGCTGTTGATCCCACGTCAGATTTGATTGATGATCTTCTGCTTGATCCACTATTCAGTGTGTGAACAAAACTAATGCTCAACAGTGATTTATTAAGACAAAAAACTGTTCAGTACTTCAGTTAAAACTGATGTATTGACTGGCATTTGAAGAAAACTGTAGAGGCAGAAGAAAAATGCTTAGAAATCCTCTACCCTTACTCTGAATGTGATTGGTTAAATACTTCCACTAAATAGTCGGTATGACAGACTGACCACCTGGAAAGTGGGGACTCAGTTTTCTGAAGGTTTGACTTGTGTGACCTGCATTTGGATTCTTTAACATGGGAAAAATAACTCATGAATGAGCACATGGTTCTGAGTGTAAATCACAAGTCCTTGCCATAACTGAAGCTTTATATATTATTATTTCCATGAATCATGCAGTAGCTCATTCTTTTCAGAAGCTAGGGGGTAAGAAGAAGATCACAATTAAGCATTTCATTTTACCAAAAAAGGACCAAAAATACATGCAAAAATAGTGAGGGTGAAAATAAAATATAAATACGAAACAACGAATAAGTAAATACCACTAAACCTACAACAACACACACACAATGGAATATGGAATATAGGAGGAACAAACTTTAAATCCATGGATTGCCTGTTTTACTTTAGACTTGGATGGCAAAAAAAACAGAAAAACACAAAACAAAAGCACAACACAGAGACACAAACAAACCAACGAAAAAGTGATCATGAGATTTGGAGACACAAAGAAAGAATCCCAGACAGCCGAAGGAAAGGATGAAGGGAAGGCTGCCTGCTGCTGCCAGCTCCTTCAGTCTGTTCTCATTCACCATGTCCAGCAAAGACTTCCTGCTCGCCCAGCCTTTCCGCAGCTTCTTGTGAGAGCTGCAGCTTTCATGGCTGACGTGCACCAGCTCAAAGCAAACAAAGTCCTAACGGGACAATGGAAGCTAAAATCAAGCCATTATAAACAGATTCACACAGGAATAACTTTAGATGAAGAAGCCTCTGGCTGAGTACATCGGACTTTTGATCAGGGTGTTAGTCAAGCGTTTGCAGTTGAGCTGCTTTTTCTTTTCACTGTCAGCCCTAGGGGCTCCACAGGATTCCCGATGACAGAACAGCCCGTCTTTTCAGTTTAAAGTGACTGGTTCCGATGCCGCTGCTCCAATAATCTGACTTACAGAAGATATGTGACACTGCACTAAAAAACCAGGACCGAAGCTTTATCAGAAATTTAGTTTTGTTCTTCTGATCAGCACGAGATAAACATGTTGAAATAAAATGGTGAGAGTACAGTCTGTACAGACTGCCGCCATTTAACTGGCAGTCAGTACTCCAGGTGACTGCGGAGCAGTGGCAGAACAAGACTTTTACATGGGGTTGCCAGAAGATAGAAGAGAAGATGATGAATCTGTTACTCTGTCTAACACACATATACACTGCTGTGATAATTGTGGTCACATTAGCGACATTAGAAATAAAACATCTTCACATCATTAACCTGGATCACCAGCTGGAAATATTTAAGTTCAATAAGGTCCACAGAAAGCTAAATTGGTTGTTTTTGGGGTGCAGTATGTGGATCCTGGTGTGGTAGTAGGGGGATTATCTCTGGTTTACTATCTGGTGGTGGTGGCATGGATCTTTGTGTTTATGTTTGGATCTGTTGGGGCTGCTTGGCCTGACCTGTGTCCTTCCTCTTTATAGAAAAGTCAGAACTATCTCCCTTTTTCTTCATTCATATATCTAAAATCAGACAGGAGATAATTCTCCACGATTCCATCCCATAGCAACTTTAAAATCAACTAGCAGCCTTGCTGACCTCCTGTTTAAATTAAACTGTAGGTGTGGTCTGGTGTGCTGATTAGTACTGCAGCCTCACAGCAAGAAGGTTGCTGGTTCGAGCCTCAGCTGGGAAAGGGTTTGAACAGTGGCCTTTCACTGTTGGGATTGCATGTTCTGTCTGTTCGGTGTATGTGTGGGTTCTCCCCAAGTTTCTTCCCACCATCCAAAGAAGTGAGGAGAGGTTTGTCTCTTCCTGTGAGAGACTGATGACCTGTCCAGGATGTGCCCTGCTTCCTGAGTTGAAAGAAGCAATATAGAAAATATATGAAATAAGCTCAAGCTTAGTCAGCTCCAATGTGAAAATCTTTATTAACTGAGTTGATGTTTAGTCCCTAAATACACTTGTTGAAAACAAAATATGACCTGGTTTCTCCACATTATCCCCACATTATCTTCAAACTAATCTAGTGCTAGAACTAGATTAGCACTGCTACGTAGCTTCATGCTAACATCAATTTAACAGCCTTACCTAACACTCTCACTGTGCTTCCTACTTCAGGTAGGAAAATATAATAATAATCAAACTGCAGAGAGGCCTAAATGATGCTTCCAAAACTTCCATAGACACACCCAGACAACAGCTGAATTAGCAAAAAAATAAAATAAATTAAGATAAACCAATAAAATGATTAAAAAGTAAAATCACAAAAAACAACCCAATGTCAGTTTATAATCTGCAGAATTATTTTCAGAAGAGCAGAATGAGCAGAGGAAGGCTTTATTGGTTTGGTCCTCAGGTACACACTGCCCTGTGGGTGTCTCCTGGGTTCCTCTGATTAGAAAACCTCGTCTTGGTAGATTTGATGTCAAAAGAGAAGTTCTGCCTCAATTTACATCTCTGTCTGTTTGCCTTAAACTCTTTATCCTCAAGCTGTCTCTTCATATTTTCATCCTCCTTTGAGCAAGAACCACTTTGAATGCAAAGGCGAGGACAAACTGATGTTACAGCATGAAAGTAAATATTAAAAGTTTAATGGAGGGTTAAAAAAAATGCTTTGCAGTGTTTCTATTGCTTTTGGTTTTTGCCAGTTTTGTTCTGTTTCCTTCCTGTTTCCTTCTCCTACATATCTTTACTAAAAATCAAAATGTCATTCTGTGGCCATGCCACTGCTCTCCCTCCCTCTCTCTCTGCTGTACTCTTACTCATATCTACTGTAGTCATTGATCCGTTCCTCCTCATCACACTGCTGGGTGACTCATAATCCACTTCATTATTCCACCTACCACATGCACACTCCTGCAGACAGACACGCCAACAATGAGGTGAACAAACATGCGGGGGGGTTGTGTAGCTACACTGCACACCCAAACAGAAGCAGTAGATTTATTTTTTCAATTACATCTAAAACTTCTAGAAGCTGCCCACCATACAGCTGACTGCTGGGGGTTGTATTTATCAAAGCATGCATGGTGCAAGTTTTTACAAATTGCACAAAAGCTCCACATCTAGTACCTAGAACAAATTCGGCATGATCAAACTCATGCACACACCAGTGTGCAGTGAACACCGATCCACCAAACCTGTCTGAGCACAAGCATGTTGTTTGTAGACCAGTGTGTGTAGGTGTGTTGCCATTACCCCTAGAATTGCGTAAAAGCTAAATGTCACAATAAAAACTGGTAATGGAAACACCTACATTAAAAAAAAAACTCTCAGATATTACTAAAAAGTTTTTATGCTCTCGTGAGGTGGTTTTTCAGACGTGTTGATATAGAAGTATATCGTAAAAGTGTAATGGAAACACTTTTCTTGCATTCACGCTTCACTGGGTGTGACATAGTGGGTCACGTGACCAGTTCATTTCAAATAAAGATGATGCAGTGTGTGTAGAAACAGGAGGAGACGGAAATCTTTTCGTAATTAATTAAAAAAATAGAATCTTCATCCTTGATAGCAAAAAATGGCAAAATGCAGAGTTTTACAAAGAATTAGAAATCTCTATCCTCCTCAAAGTGGAGTCTCACTGGATGAGATTTTACGAGAATAACGGCTAAGGCGCTAAACAACATTCCGTGGAAACACTGCAAATCGCAATTGCACTTTATCGAAATGTTAGAAATATCGCTTTTATTTTGCAAAAAACTGTAATGAAACGCTGCTAAAGGGCTTAAGGTCTTACACAGCTGATTCCAACTAAACTAGAAAATAAATGTCTTACTTGTCCTCAGAAGAGAGATTGTTTAAAATGTCAGATGATGAACTGATAACAGAATTCCTCATCCTTGTTTTGTACTGCAGCTGTGGGGAGTAGAAGGGCAAACATGCCTCCAGGTAAAGACAGAACTACTGGTAGAATGTGTGCAACTCTCACAAGAGCTGAGATGACTGAAGGACAGACCTTTTACAATCAGAGTGAATGCCATCTGCAGAGTCAGATGGTTTTTATTATAGATTGTTGTTCAGTGAATGATCGAACAGTAAAAGAAGCTGTTTTCCCCCGAAAAATATAATTTGCCAACAATTAAGGCAGTGGTGAAAAGGACTAACGGAGTCTACACAATGGGCTTGGACCTTTTAATATCACTGTCGCTAAATTTGTTTGGATATGGATTGCAGGTCTGTTGTAAAACATGGCTCTAACATGCACACTGAAGAGTGCCAGTCTTTTAAAACACTATTGGTTGTTAACACAGATATCTACTTCAGCCAATCACGTAGCAGCAGCTCAACACATCTAGTCATGAAGACGTGGTGAAGACAACTTGCTGAAGTTCAAACTGAGCATCAGAATGAGGAAGAAAGGAGATTTAAGTGACTTTGAATGTGGCATGGTTGTTGGTCTGAAGAAGAGAAAATATCCTGGACCTGATAAACTTTAAGTGCAAATAGTTCTTTGGTGATGCACCAAGGATCAGACCTGCAAGTCCGCCCCCAAAAAGAAAAGAAAAGAAAACAAAACAAAACAAAACAAAACAAACAAAAAAAAAACACAAAAACAAGCACATAATGTGTTGACAGCTGTTTCCTCTCAACAGAATCTAAATGGGATGCAAGGACGAAGAAAAAAGAAATGGATGGAGAATTGAGAGGCGAGTAAACAGCATTTATCTAGTCATCATGTCGTCAGGTTTGAGAGCAATGAATATGGTCAACCTGGCTCCCAACACTCAAACTGTCATTTTTCCAGTTATGAAAGAGAAGCTGTTTTCCTGATGAGTTCATCAAACACTTTATCCTGTGCCGCAAAACGACACAAAATCACTGCTGCATTCACACATTAATTAAACATGGCTCATCTCATTGTCACCAGTCAACAGAGGCATCTTTTATTCATCTGTTGAACGGCTGGTAAGTCTGCAAACAGATGTGCACAACCAGACTAGGCACATAAACGGGCTTGTTGGGGAATTCAGTTTTGTCAACACTTTATACATTCAGTCCATACTTAGAGATAAATATTCAGTGTCACGGTACATTCAGCCAACAACATTTTGGGTCCATATAAAATCTCTTGAAAAAACTGGAAAACAATTTTCTTCCCTGTATTAAAAAAAAACAAAACAAAAAAAAAAAACGACAAACTCATAAATGTATATATATATATATGTATATATGTATATATAATGCTTTTTTATGCATTGCAGATTACTGACAACTGTTTAACAGCTTCAGAAAAAACACAAACAGCTGCCCAAATGAACATGAGTGGATATCTGTGGAATATCATTATGCACACTCTTGGTGAATTTATTGAGATTTCTGTTTGATGCCATCTAGGGGGGCAGGTTGAGCTTAGACAGTTTTTACAAGTGTTCCCAATCCAGCTTTTAGCTGATAGGATCTTGCTCATGCCAATTACTTTTCAACTTCCCATTAAGCTGCCTTTGATTTTTTAGCCCCTCGTCTCAAGTGGGTGACAGTTGAAGCTCCAGATTCCAGCTGATATCCAGGCTTCCACATGTCACACAGGTGTCGGCGCACCTTTAGTGGCAGGTATTGCCATGGTTACTGTATCATCTGTGCATCCATTTCTCTTTGCATACAGGGACTTTATTATGCATATCTGACTTTCTCCTGCTGAATGTTGCTCATTTTATCCTTTAGCTTTTACCACATTTAGGCTACAATTTCATAAAAAAGAAGAAGTACTCATTACCACATCGAAAATAACCACAGGGCATGTGACTGCTGAAACTTTACAAGCCAGATGTATTTACTATTCAGAGCCATGTGGAGGGCTGTTGTTAGAGCTTTTTTAAAGGTAATTTTAAAAAAGACTTAATAGGTAATCAAATGAACTATATACAGTTTTTTCTATCAAGCTACTTTCAACCAGTCACAGCAACTGATTTCTCCTATTTGGTAAAATCAAATTCTTTCCTCTGAGAGCATCTCTTTTACTGGAGGAAAATCTTTAATGTTCTTCTTTTCACTTTCATTCCCCATGAAGAAGCACTGGGAGCAATAGGCTTTGGGACCAACAAACCTGGGCCCCAGAGCTTTCTGCCATCCGTGATCTAGTGATCCCCATGAGATTCCCAACTGCCTCAAAAAGGCAATGTAGCTTCTTATTTATAGCCACTTCAGGTAGGTGGGCAGCTGCATGGTGGGGCAGGTTTTCAGAAATAAAGAGGAAAATCCCTTTGCAGCAGTATTTTCTCAGCTCAGACATCTGGTATGAAATAATAAAGCCTTATTGATGGGCTGCAGTCTGCAGATCCAGTGACATATTATGGGGCGCTCACTCTGTCTGTCTGATATCTGATTTTAATTCAAGGCCAATATTGGAAAATCCATACATCAGTCTGAGCCAAACACAAGGCCGAATGTGCATACAAGCTTGGGTGGGGGTGGGGACATTCACATTCACACAGATGGGGAGCAGATTTTGTTGTTTCGTCTGAAAAAGAAAAAACGTTGAGACTCCACATGGAACTGTCAATGAAAACGAAGTCAAAGATGAGAACTCACTGTCGGATTCTCTATGCATGCTGGGAGAGAGAGATTGGAGTGCAGAACGAGGGGGGGGGACTACAAACAAAGTCAGAAAAGGCGAGAGACAGAAAGGGTGGAAGAACGAAGAACGGATAAAATGAAAGATGGATGGAGAAGAAGAAGCAGAATAGGCAGTGTGGTGTCTTTGGGGAGTTGCTGTCAAACCCCTCTAGAAATGGGAAGAAATGGAGAAACAGCACACACACATACACACACACACACCGGCAGAAGGTCTATGCTGATTGACATCTATTGAAGTCTGCACACAAACATCGCCGAGCACTTCTCCCAGAAGGCTTTGCTTCAGCCCAGACATCATCATATCAAGAACAGAAAGCCGAACACCCACAGAGATGATTGGAAAAGAGGCCTCAGTATCACAGGATGTCCAGAGGAGCCTCGAACTGACAAAAATATTAACATGTTTGTATTCACACACTGACTCCAGCAGATGACCTGTCTTTTCCTGGGATACCTTCTGATAGATTTACTGGCAACTTTAATGAAATGTGCAACAGCATCCAGAAATAAAAGCATGTAAATAAACGCCTCTGCTTCTTCTGTGACCATACCATTGGATAGATGGTATCCTCCCTGTTAAAGGTGAAGCTTTAAACCTTGTTAATTGTGCAGAAGAAGCTTTCTTGTGTCTCACTGTGAGTGTCATAAACAACATGAGCCATGGAATAGTTTTGCTCTAAAAATGCAGATAACTGCCTCACACACCTTTCCAGCTCCAGTTCTGGTTCACAAATGGTTCTTCTTCTGGTTCTACAAAACCAGCATGAAGACACGTCATCAGTTACCTTACCTTAACTCTTTCTACACGTTTAAATCTCTCACCGATGTAGACCGTGTTTCTGTACAGATCAGTGTTTGTCTTGTTTTTCCCTAAAACTCATGTCCTAATATGACCAGTCTTATTTAAAAATGCTGTTTTAAACTACACTTGATCTTAGTAAAAATCTACTTCTCCAAACACTGAACTGTATGAACAGTTCAGCAAACAGTTTTGAGCAGGACCTATAAATCTAACCCAACAGTGTTTATAAGCAGGTGCAAGCTCAGTTTCTAAGTTTGGTTGAAGATGGTAGTCCTGAATTTTGCTCTTTGGCACAATGGCTCTCTTTTCCCATTCAAGTAAGGAGAGTTGCATTTCTGATGATGCTGAAAGTGACAAAATCCTATAAAGTGAACATGTCACCATTCTGAAACTTCCTCTTGCATGCAGTCTTGTATAATTCAGCTCCTTCTACTTTAGAATGGCTGTCTAGTTCAAACACTTATGGCTGAATCTAAAACAGTTTTAGATCTGATGATTAAGCAATGCGGTCAGTCAGGCAGCGTCATGGCAGACCGGACAGGTGTTAATATGGGTGGGACACAATAAACATACTCATATACCCACATTCTCTAATGAGCAAAAAAGGTCTAGAGTCACACCAAACCCATTTTAAGGTCATGACTGTTTAAAAAAAACACAGATATATATATATATATATATATATATATATATATATATATATATATATATAT